>ONZH01007321.1:0-90886 GCA_900303285.1 Rhinella marina | reverse complement strand
CCTAACGCTGACCCAAAAAACGCCATTTTTTAGAGGTCCAACTGGCCTTTTAGCACAATTTTTCAGGAGGGCCCCCTACAGGCCCTCTATTCAAACAATTTTTCCAGAGGTCCACCTATAGGCCCTCTGTCCAAACAATTTTAACGGAGGTCCACCTACAGGCCCTCTCTCCAAACAATTTTTCCGGAGGTCCACCTACAGGCCCTCTCTCCAAACAATTTTCCCAGAGGTCCACCTACAGGCCCTCTCTCCAAACAATTTTTCCAGAGGTCCACCTACAGGCCCTCTCTTCAAACAATTTTTCAGGAGGGCCCCCTACAGGCCCTCTATTCAAACAATTTTTCCAGAGGTCCACCTACAGGCCCTCTATTCAAACAATTTTTCAGGAGGGCCCCCTACAGGCCCTCTCTCCAAACAATTTTTCCGGAGGTCCACCTATAGGCCCTCTGTCCAAACAATTTTTCCGGAGTTCCACCTACAGGCCCTCTCTCCAAACAATTTTTCCGGAGGTCCACCTATAGGCCCTCTGTCCAAACAATTTTAACGGAGGTCCACTTACAGGCCCTCTCTCCAAACAATTTTTCCGGAGGTCCACCTACAGGCCCTCTGTCCAAACAATTTTTCCGGAGTTCCACCTACAGGCCCTCTCTCCAAACAATTTACGTCTTTTTCCTATCTTTCTCTCTCTCCAAACTATTTTTACGGATAGCTGCCATATACGGTATTAAACTGAGTAGTATACATAGAAGACATACCACACTTGATCAATCTCATAATTACCGACTGTAACGGTTGATGCTAAATTTTTAAGTTGGGGTCCTGCGTCGTCATTCTAAATACATCCGGCTGTTGTCACCACCACACACGCTAGCCCAGGGGGCACTCCTCTGGCTCTTCCAGCGAAACCTCCTTGCCCCAGCCTGCCCCCCCACCTACAGGCCCACTCTACAAACAATTTAACCGGATAGGGGACGTATTAGAAGTTGTACTCATGTTTGTTTTTGTTCTTCTTTTATCTGTCTCATGACCTGTGATAGGCAGAGCATGGACACGTCCCCTTAGCTGCAGTGGGAAAGACACTCCCCTGGCCAGAGCAAGGTCTTTTTCCGTTTTCCGTGTTCGAAATATCCATTAAATATAGGGTCCCAAGATAGGGGACGTATACGGTATTAAACTGAGAAGAATCGATACTGCACCGGCTGATGCTAGAGTATTTCCAAATGCATTCCGGCTGTTGTCACCACCACACACGCTAGCCCAGGGGGCACTCCTCTGGCTCTTCCAGCGAAACCTCCTTGCCCCAGCCTGCCCCCCCCACCTACAGGCCCACTCTACAAACAATTTAGCCGGATAGGGGACGTATTAGAAGTTGTACTCATGTTTGTTTTTGTTCTTCTTTTATCTGCCTCATGACCTGTGATAGGCAGAGCATGGACACTCCCCTGGCCAGAGCAAGCTCTTTTTCCGTTTTCCGTGTTCGAAAAATCCATTAAATATAGGGTCCCAAGATAGGGGACGTATACAATATTAAACTGAGAAGAATCGTTACCATACGGGTTAAAGCAACAGTTTTTCCAAATCCATTCCGGCTGTTGTCACCCCCACACACCCTAGCCCAGGGGGCACTCCACTGGCTCTTCCAGCGAAACCTCCAGCGAAACAATTTAGCCGGATAGGGGACGTATTAGATATTGTACTGATTCTGAATTGCCTCCTGCGATAGATGGGAATCGAACCCAGATCAACTGCTTGGGATGTAGCTATGCTCACCACTATACCACCAGCAGGCACAGCAACTGATAAGA
Source organism: Rhinella marina (assembly GCA_900303285.1). Lineage (NCBI taxonomy): Eukaryota > Metazoa > Chordata > Amphibia > Anura > Bufonidae > Rhinella > Rhinella marina. The sequence continues at coordinate 89,081 of ONZH01007321.1, read as the reverse complement.
ACAGATACTAAACTTGATTTCAGCTGCAGTGCCAGCATGAGCAGTGGTGTCACCTGCAGGCGGTGATGGACCTTCGTTGCACCTAGTTGGGTGCTTCCCTAACATGTGATGGGTATTTGCATCGCCTTTCTTGGTCTGGGTGAGCACAATTGCCATGAGGGTAACCACCAGGCTGTTGCCTGAAAATTTGGGGTAATGGTGGGATTAGGCAGCCTCAGAGGCATCCATGCATGCTGCCCCTGCTGTTTCCTGTCCATTTCCGTGGTGTTTCCATCATTTTCTGAGGTTTCCAGGTTTTCACCCAGCCTTCCCTAGGCAGAGCCTTGGTCCCCCGCAAAAATGCTCGAGTCTCCCATTGACTTCAATGGGGTTCGTTATTCGAAACGAGCACCCGAGCATCGGGAAAAGTTCGACTCGAATAACGAGCACCCGAGCATTTTAGTGCTCGCTCATCTCTATTTATTATGTAAAAAAAAAAGGAAAAAGAACCAAATGTATACGTAGCTGGTATCGTAAAAAATTGGAGGGAAAAATGCTCGATTGTACCCTGAGTGGCATACATTTGATAATGGCTGTGTCTGGTATTAGACCTGAATTGGCTGAATGTGACTGAGTTGCTCTGAGATACAATACTAGACACTGCCGCTACCAAAGGTACAGAGCCCTAAACAGTGAAGGGGACTAAGCACTTGCTGGAGCACTGCGGCCCCTCCATTTATCTGAGCGTCATGGGTGACAAGAGTTGTAACCCCACCGATCTCAAATTGATGACCTGCTCTCAGGACATGCTTTCAATTTTGTAGTCCAAAGAAACCCTTTAAATGCAGCTTGACTAGGGCTCACATATTCTCACCTGAGCTACCCTGTTTTTCCTATGCAAAGTCATCCACCCCTTACTTTATTTCACTTTAAAGGGTTAACTTGCATTGACTTATACTGTTTAATACTGTGTAACTGCTATATATATATATATATATATATATATATATATATATATATATATATATTCTGTTCATTTGTACTGTGTTTGCACTTCACTGTGGAAAGGGTTAATGAATACTGAGAGATTTTGGGACTTTCTATCTAATAATGAGATGCTGGTAATTTTCCATAGCTACCATAATGTTTAAAGGGAGTCTGTCACCTCATTTTCACCAATATAGCTAACAGAAGTGCTCCACAGACAATTGCACACACATCCCAGACATACCTGTGTGCATTTTCTGTCTGTATTCCTTGTTCAGAAAAAGCACTTTTATTCTGCAGGAAAACAGCTCCCAAGTGTCCGGCTGAAAGTGAAACTAAAAACAGCTTTCTCTCCCGATTCGATTTCTAACAGCTATATCTTCTGATATACTGGATATAATTCTGTGATTTTGGTATCATTTTAAAGCTTGGCATGTCAGCTTTGCTGTGTCATTGCCTGCTGTAATGTGAGGAGTAGGTCACAAATGACACAGACAAAGTGAAGCCCTGACACTCCTCCCAAACCACTGTCCCTGCCTTTTGGGGGAACCCGGCTCCTTAACAGGCCGGCCCCAACCGAAGACTGCAATTACACTGAAGAAAGTGGAACACGAGACAAACAACCAAAACAAAACACAAGCAGGAACAACCCTAAACAGGTCAGGAACTGAAGGGGTAAAAGGTAAAGGAACCAAGCAAGGAATAAACAGAGGATAACACAAAAGGTAGGTAACGGTAACAGAAACCAGGGAAAAAGGTACAGAGTCACAGGAATACCGGATAAACACAGAGTAGCTAGCTTAGGCACAAGGCTCTATAGCAGGCACAGATGACTGGCGAGTGTGAAACTAAGTAGTGGCTAGAGTCCCAGCCCCAAGGCGAGATAGGAGCAGGGATCCCAGCCACACCCTTGAATGGACCAAAATTACTGGCAGCGATGCCTGCCAGTAAAACTAGCAAAACTAGCCAAACCTTTAACCCTATAGGAACCTAAGTGTTACTTAGATTTTCTGGCTTGCACTCGGGATGAGTGCCGCATAGCGTCAGGACGTGGGAACGCCCGCACCCGCCCAACATCCGCTGGAGGGCCGCAGAGCCCCCGAATCCTGACAAATACACTGCAATTTTGTATTGCAGTTTATTATGCCTGGCAGTACAATGCCGACAGGCATTTTAATTGATCCTCCCTCTTCATTCATTAGACCCCTCAATGCTATGACAACCCATAGTCACCTTTGCAGGGGTGCTGATGGGGGTAAGAATACCTCATAGACGTCATGGTGACTATTGGCCATAGTATCTAAAAAGATAAACCGCCAGGATAGGAAATTATCTTTCATCTCAGTTATTGCTGCAGGTTATATAATGCAGCTGATTTCTACTGCTGATAGTGTCAGCTGTGGTTTGCAGGAACTACCCACCTGCTATGACATATGTACACTACAGAGGTTTTCTGAGATTTTCATACTGATGGTCTATCTCGAGGACTGGCCATCAATATTTGATCGGTGGGGGTCTGACTACCAGTATCCCCAGCGATCAGTTGTTTGAAGAGACTGTGGCGATTTTGTGAATGAGACGGCCTCCTCGCATCTTACCCAGCGCAGTGCCATCCATTGGATAGTTGCTCTGCATGGTATTGCAGCTCAGCCCCATTCACTTTAATGGCACTGAGCTGCACCTAGGCCATGTGATTGAAGAACGTGATATCACTGGCCTAGGAAGAAGCTGCAGTGCTCACCGATCTTCTCAAACAGCTGACCAGCAGGGGTGCCAGTAGTCAGACCTTCACCAATCAGATATTGATTGGCCATCCTGAGGATAAACCGTAAATATGAAAATCTTGGAAAACCTCTTTAACTCAACACAGGGCATTAAGATTTCAAAAAGTTTGCCTTTCAATTAGAAAACATGGCTGAATGTTGAGTATGGTATTGCAGCTTAAACTCCTTTGCCTCACTGGTACTAAACTGCAAAACCAGACACAGCCCATGGATGGGTGTGGCTCTGTTTCTCGAAGAAAGCAACCATTTTAACATGACTCATTGACGTGCCTCTTGGGGGACACATCAATATGGGGGCCAGCCATTGGCCGAAGCAGCACACGTGACCCCTGTCCAAGTTTACAAGCGGGCACTGGAGCACGGTGAACATAGGGGGGACCAAAGGGATCGGACCCAAGCAGCAGGGAGCAAGTAAGTAGTCTTCCCTCCACCGGTCCGTGAGGGAGAGGGTTTTGGGCCAAAATTTCTTAAATAGCTGGAGAACCCCTTTAAGACCAGAGATCATTTCGGGTGAAAATATGCAAACAGTAATAGGGATACATACATTTTGACAGTAGCGTCATAAATTTTTAAAATTCTTCCAGTTTATTCGAGTTTGCAATAGCTCGGCAGTGGTCAGTCTCCTGTCAAGAGTACCTTAACCTTCCCTGATGTTGTATGCATTCAATGTTCTGCAAAGTTCAGAGTAATTAGACGTAACCTTCAGCGTAACATTTTGTGTTGCCTTTTTATCAGATGAGAATTAGAATTCTCATTTCCATTGGGTCTGGTCCCTGGATTTATAATTACATTGTCTACTGACGGCGTATCTCTAATAACCTTTTCTAATGCAGCTGTTAAAGATGGAGACATTTCAAGTACCTATTGACATTAGTTCTGGGTCTTTTCGAGACACTAATTTATAAAAATGTTATTTTAAACATTTTTGCTTTGTAGGAAAAGGTGAAAAAATATACAAAAAAAGGCAGGAAAATTCCTAATGGGCCAATGTTGGAGAACATCTACACACAGATGTGCCCACCCTGGCCATTCCTTGAATATTATTAAGGACTCCCAATTTTTTCAAGAAAAATGAAATACAATATCGCCACCTGCTAGTAGAGATAAGCGAATCTATTCACCGCTTCGTAGATTCGTATCGAATCTTGGAAATTTTCTTCTCCGAAGCGAATCCGAATTTTGTCGGATTCGCTTCGTATTATTCGTAAGCGTACGCAAAAATTTGACTGCTAACTATACGTAAGATACGTATGAAACATAAGTAAATTTACGCATTCTGCGTACGGCGGGAAAATGACGTTCCGCCCCCGCAAGAGCGGGAAAGTGTAGATACGCCCCCCTCAGAACTGGGAAAAAACAATAGTACGCTAAGGATCCGTACGCACTTTTGCACGCTCATGCGTACGTGTTCACATAAGTTGTGTACCTTTAACAAGTGTACGTTCGTTATTAGTGTGCAAATGTTCGCAAAACACCACATAATAACGTATGATTTGTACGCAGCTTCGTCGAATAGATTCGTATTCGCTCGAATCTTGTGAAAACTTCAACGAATATTCAGCGAAGCAAATTTTGGATGATTCGCTCATCTCTACCTGCTAGCAAAACTTTTGACAAGCTGCAGTTTAAAAGGCAATCACTAGATGGCCATCTATAGACCCATATATCATGGACATCTCATGACAGAGTATCGTGAAATCATGTAGAGATATGTTGAACCTAGAGGAAAGGTGAGGACACACCTGTAGTTTCTTGAACGCCTGTGTTCAAAATCTAGCATATGTGTACTGGGATTTATGTCCACAAGATCATTAGTTAAAGAGGTTGTGTTAAATCCCTTCAACGATCAGCTGGACACTAAAGGCCCAGCTCCTGGTACCTCAGGCAACCAGCTGGTTTTGTTAGGAATGCCAACTTGTGGAGTTACAAAGCTCAGAGCTCAGAAGTTACTTCCTTTGACGTTTCTCCTCTCTCCTCCCTGTAAAGTCAGGGCCAGGCGTGATAGCGTTTAATGCAACCATTGGGTCTTTTTTCCCCCCATGAGTCCACAGTTGGGCAGAAGGTCTTTACAAGTGAACTTAGATTAATGACAGTCCTTCTATGTACAGTGGTTGCAATGGTAGTAACAGATTCAACATCTTCATTTTGAGTGTCATCGACACCCAGCTGTAGAGGCCGACCACTCCTGTGGTCTCCTGACCTATTTTTACCTATTTTCACCAATCTTTTCTCAGTGACTTACAGCCACACTAACTAGATCTCAGGCCTACTCGGGTCTTTGATCTGCTGCATAGACCCTTTCAGGGATGTAGCCCATGCAATGAACCCAGAATGACAGAAAACATGCCCTATTATCACATTTGCACCACCCAGTGCAACATCCCTGGAAGCCATGTCACATGTTGTCGCTAGTGCTATGGCCAACATCTTCCATAAGCATGGCGTTGCAATTCTGTCAATGAGTTATTGCAACTGAAAGTCAAGTGAATGTGAATAAGCTGCAGTGGCAGACACATAATGTGAAGCAATGCCCGATGACATCATCCACCACCTGGAAGAGAAGACGTTGCAGGATGATGTCATTGGTGCATGCACAGTAGTGATCTGAACTGGTAAGGAAGCAGAGGCAGATGCATTGCACATGCACCGAGAGAACTGACTATGGCACAGACGTGAGATGTGTGGCCCTCTCCTTCAGGTGGATGGGGGAGTGCAGAGGCGAGGAGCTCTGAGCTCAGGCTGCCCCTCAGTAGACAGAAGACCTAATTGTCACGTACCGTTTGGTTATCGTGACACGTGTTCCATGTTGCTCATGTTTGTGCCCTGGTATTCCGGATTTGGTTGTATGCTGGTTGCCAGGGGCAACGTGTATATTGGTGGTGTCTCGGTTGTTCTCCGTGACACGGCTTCCATGTTGCTCATGTTTGTGTCCTGGCATTCTGGCTGCGGTAGTAGGCCGTGGTTGCCAGGGGCAATGTGTAGTTTTGGTTGCTGGTATGTTCCCTTACTGCATACTTCCCTCCTTCCCTGTCTGGTTCTCATGGGGTTAACATATTGACTTGGGTGTGGTCACTAGGTGCTTTTATTCTGTTGTTGCTAGCCTGGTGGAGGAGTTGTGCTTCAGCCTCCGTTGGTGCTGGAGCTATGCACCTTTCCTGGGATTCCATCTGCCCAGTCCTTGTGGCCACTTTATATGTCATCGAGGTCTTCCCGAGGTCCTCTCATCCCCTTCCCTTATTCCTGTTATGTGGTTTATGTACGGGTGGGTGTTTGGTCTGTGACTGCCATGTGTCTTCTGACATGGAGTCCAGACATTCCCTGTATGTATGTGCCTTCGGTGAGAGGGCTCCAGGGTTCCCCGGAGGGGGAACAGCGATACTGTGAGTGGTTGCCGGTGAGTTGGTTCCTGGGTGTGTTGTGTGTACTGAGTCCTGTTAGGTGTTCGGGTTCCAGTACATGTGCCTGGGCTGCAGTCTTTGGTGTATGGACTGCTGTTGCTTCTATCAGCAGTATCAGCAGGTAAGTTGCCAGGTGCACCGGGACCATCCTGGAGGTGCAGCCAGTGAGTTCTGGATAAGTGCATCCCTACCATCTGGGGCTCTGTGAAGAACGGGGCTCACTGGGTTTCTGCCCTCTGGGTTTGGTTTCTGGTGTTTCCGGTGCACTTGGTTCAGTGGTTTTCCTTGCCGCTGGCTTCTTGCCTTTCTTCTCACTGTAGTGTATCGGTGTATGCTCGGTGTGGAGTTTCCCCTCCCACACCGCAGCGTGACACTAATAGAGTAAAATGAAGAATAAGGTCCAGCTTCTCCAAAAGGTAACAATCTTTATTTTCTCAGTGTAGGTTAAGTCCAATATCCAATAACAGCATCTACGCGTTTCGGACCTCATGTGGTTAGGTCCTTATTCATGTCTAACCACAGAGGTACAAAACGCGTAGATGCATTATCCCATGAAACATATTCTACATTTCAAAGCAGCACCTGGGTCTGAATATTTTTGCTTTTGCATGTAATTAAAAATGTATGTAGCATAGCCGCTGAGTTATTCAATAAAATGTATCTGTATAGCGTCACCTGCTGTTTGTTCTTTTCTTTATTTCTATGTCCACCTCGCTGATGTGGACGCACATGCTCAGTTCCATCCTTCAACTGTCAAAAATCATATCTACTATTAGAAGCTACAGGGAGAGAGCTGCAACAAAAAGAATATGACCCTCTGAGCTGTGGTAGGAAGAGACCTGCAGCAGAGAGGGCACATCCCTTGAGCTGTGATAGGGAGAGAGCTGCAGCATTAAAGACACACATCCTGAGGTGAGATAAGAAGAAAACTGCAGCAGAAAGGATACGCCGCTCTGAGTTGCAGCAGAAAAGGCATGCTCCCTGAGAAAGCACACACCTCTTGAGCTGTCGGCTTGAATTAAATCTAGCAGAGAATTTGCAGCAGTGAATGGAGAGATCTCTGGATCCCTGTGAGGTATAGGGCTTATTTTGACTTAGATTTTCATGTCCTATACGATGTCTGGTTTTCATTTTTCACATGAATCATGGCATAACCTCATTAATCAAAAGTTATTTTTGTCAGGAATGCCACAACGGAGGATCATAAATGATTTACTTTTTTACTCAGCAGGATCAATGACCTTGACAGGCATTATAACTTGTGTTATAGGGTTGATCCTGCTGATAGGTGCTTTCTAAAGTAAAAGAAGTGGCAGTGGTGATGTATATGTACTGTTTACTCTCTACATATGTAAACACTGTATGTAGCTATATCCAATAGTTCTAGCTGATCAGACAGGAATAGAAATCGTGAACGCCGTGTTCTTACCATCAGGAGCCGGTGATTTAAACATTGCAATTATTTTACAGTTATTTAATGGCCTTAAAAGCAGATTGACAATGCATTAATCAAGCTGTATTTCTCTGATTGCTAATATATCATTTACTTCTCACTGATACTATGTTTCTGGAAACAATGTAACCATCAGGAGAGGAGATATTTGTATGTAAAATAATGAATATTCATCATTACACCCCAGTCATTAATATTTAAGTTCGCTTGTCAAGTCTCAACACTCCAAGGAATGGAGAGAACTTCCATGGCCCATTAACACAGAAACCTAATAACATCTTGCTTTTGATTTAATCTAAGCTAAGTTTTTCTTTATTGAGACTGAATTCCAGCATGTTCTTCTTTGGTTTGTTCTGGGAATAGAAATCAAAGATGAAAAATTTGCACGAAGAGTTTTTTTGTATTATTAAACACAGAACATGCCGGCAGAAGCTGGAGGAAAACATAGCATTTCATGAAAAATAGCTTTATTCGGGGATGCGGATGCCATCATCGCCTACACACAGCATTAGGGGGCAGCAAATTTAAAGGAACAGTAAACCTACAGGAGATAAACCTACCCAAAGTGCTGGTCGGTCTTCACTTTGTCTGTAGGACCCTGAAAAATACTACAGTCTTGTAAAAATGTTCAGGAAAGCTTAGGCTTTACTTCTGGTCCTTTTTTTTCCAGCTCTGAGATTTATTATATACACTTATATGGTGCTACTATATTCCACAGGGCTTTACCAACATTAGCATCTAACTGTCCCCAATGGGGCTCACAATCAGTCTGTCTTTGGAGTGTGGGAGGAAACCCAGGCAAACACAGGGAGGACCCTCAGACTCCATGCAGATGTTGTCCATGGATTCAAACCCAGGCCCCCAGCACAACAAGGCACCAGTGCTAACCACTGAGCCATCATGCTGCCCATAAGAGATGGTTGAGGGGTTTGCATAGACACTAGAGATGAGCGAAGTGGATTTCATCCGAATTTCAGGATAAATTCGATTTGCCGCAAAGCCGAATGTCCTTGTGCTTTGTGGTAGGGAATCGATTTTGCCTGAAATAGTGTAAAAAACGGAAAAAAAAATCATACTTATCTCCTCCATTTGCTCACGACAGGTCGGCCGTCGCAATCTTGATTGAAGGTCTCGGCCGAAATTCCTGTGCGCTGTGACACATGACATCATCTCGGGACGCCTTAGATTTCGCATCAGATATTAAAGCAAGATGGTGGCGGCCGGCCCGATGCCAGCAAATGGAGGTGGTATGTATAATTAAAAAAAAATTTCTGTTTCTTTTACACTCTTTTTACTCTCAGATGCCGCAATCATGTATGAACGCGGCATATGAGCGGTACAATGATGGGGAGCGGCGCTATCACAGCTCCATGTCATTGCACCCGCTACTTACAAAAAAAAAATGCACTTCATGACAAAGTAATTCATCACAAAGCAATTTTTTTTTGTAAAATTTGGCAAAGCACCCGAATTGAATTTTCCAAAACTTTGCTCATCTCTAATAGATACATACAGTAGCTGTGGTTTCTCTGATTGAGGAGTCATGCACATGAACGTTTGCCACCCTATTCCGTGCATTGGGTTCCAGCAAATTGGCTGGCGCAGATGGAAGCAGACACTTTCGAGCTGAATGGGTCCGTGATCCGTCCACACAGCAAAAAATAGAACGAGTCAATTTTTTTTTTTGCGGTGCATAGGCACTCCGTAGTACGTCCGTCCGTGGCCTTCCGTTTGGGGCCTCCACACCGTATCTTTCAGAGTGCAGATCCATGAGCGTTAATGGATCCGCATCCATGATACGGTCAGTGCCAATATATAGTAGACCCGCTCTTTGCAGGCCACCATACGAGCACCGCCCAACAATGGTTGTGTACATGAGCCCTAAAACTCTGTTTTTCTTTTGTTGATCCGAGGCTCTGCTCCTGAGTTATGATGCTTTTTCTTTATATGCAAATTAGGACTTTGGTGCAATAAGGGAGTCACCATTGCTTTTGCTGCACCTAAGCTCTGTCCCTTTCTGTGGCCAACCCCTCCCTGGCTGCTTTGATACTGCTTTTTTTTTTAAGTATAGCACTGAAACAGAGCTTTGGATCAACAAAAGAAAAACTGTGTTTTAACTGTTGGGATACCAGCGCTGTACATGTACGGCACTGGAAGCTGGGACAAAAATCCCAGCTACGGCGCTCTGATCAGGCGGGCGCAGGAGCTGCGCTCGCCTGATCAGCTGCAGGGGTCCGGCAGTGGCTGATAGCTGGACCCCTGCTGTATGCTCCTGTATCGGTGAAAACACTGATGCTGATGCATTAACCCTCTCACTGCCGAGGTTAGCGCTGACCACGGCATGTGCGGTATCCTGAAGGGTTAAGATGTCCATCGGGTCCCCGCGCTGCTGTGATGGGGACCCGATGGCAGGGAAGGCAGCCCAATGCCTTCCTTAGGCATCAGGGCTGCCTTCTACGGAAGCCTGTGAAATCCAGACCCCTGGCTCTCACAGGAAGCAGGCTTTAAGTGTATTACACTGATAATACACTTAAAGTCAATGCATTACAATACAGATGAAAAAATAAAAATAAAAACAGTGTCAAAAAAGTCATTTTCTGGTCACCTTGCCTCACAAAAAGTGTAATACCAAGCGATCAAAAAGGCGTATTTATCCCAAAATAGTACCAATCAAACCGTCATATCATCCCACAAAAAATGAGACCCTACCTAAGACAATCGGCCAAAAAATAAAAAAAAATAGGGCTCTCAGAAAATGGCAACACAAAAATAGGATTTTATTCTGTTCAAAAACTCTTTCACTGTGTAAAACTTAACAAAAAATATCTGCTCTGTAAAAATATCACATGATTTGCCCCCTCAGGTGAATGATGTAAAAAAAAAAAAACTATGCCAAAACAGCTATTTTTTTTCAACATTCCTCACAAAAAGTGTAATACCAAGCATTCAAAAAGTCTTATGTACCCCAAAATGGTACCAATGAAAACATCACCTCATCCCGCAAAAAATGAGCCCCCACATAAGACAATCACTTAAAAAATAAAAACCAGTGGCTCCCGCAAACCAATCCATCAAAATCTGCGCTCCAAAATCCATATGGGGCTCCTTCCGTTCTGAACCTGCCATGTGCCACTGCAGCAGTTTACCACCACATATGAGGTGCTTCCGTATTCAGGAGAAAATGGATAACAAATAATTGGATGCTTTTCTCCTGTTACCCCTTGTGAAAATGAAAAATTTGGGGCGAAAACATCATTTTATTGGAAGAAATGAAACTTTTCATTTTCACAGCCAAGTGTTTCCAAATTCTGTAAAATTCTTAGGGGGTCAAAGTGGTCAGTACCCCCCTTAATATATTCTTTAAGGGGTGTAGTTTCCAAAATGGGGTCACTTTTTGAGGGTTTCCACTGTAGGGGTACGTCAGGGTCTCTCAATTACAAAATGTTGCCTAAAAACCATTCTAGCAAAATCTGCCTCCAAAATCCATATGGGCTCCTTTCTTTCTGACCACTGCCACAAACCCATAGAGCAGTTTACTGCCACATATGGGGTATTTCTGTAAACTGCAGAATCAGACAAATGTATGTAAAATTATTAACATGAAAAATCAAAAGTGAAAAAAAATTGAAATTTTGAAATGTAACCTCTGTTTTCCTTTAATTCTGGTGGAACACCTCAAGAGTTAACAAAAAAGTGTTTTAATTTGAGGGGTGTAATTTCTAAAATGGGGTCATTTATCGGCCTGGGATTTAAGGTGAAAAGTGGCTCGGTGCTAATAGGGTTAATCAGGTGAGCCATTTTATTTATTTATTTATTTATTTATTTATTTATTTATTTATTTTAGCTTTTTTTCACATTCTAAGAGTCAGCTTTTGTTATTTTTCCATCTACATAGCTGTATTAGCTATGTATCCTTTTTTTAGGGGTATGAGTTGTGTTTTTCAATGGCACCATTTAGTAGCAGACATGAAATACTGAATATATTCTTGTACATAGGAGCAGTATTATAGTAGTTATATTCTTGTATATAGGAGCAGTATTATAGTAGTTATATTCTTGTACATAGGGGCAGTATTATAGTAGTTATATTCTTGTATATAGGAGGCAGTATTATAGTAGTTATATTCTTGTACATAGGGGCAGTATTATAATAGTTATATTCTTTGACAATTTTCTTTTTATTGAAAAAGAAAGAAATCAACAGTGACACAGCAGTTTCTTTAGTCACGTATAGGCAAGAAAACATCTCCTTGCCTCTAAAGTAGAGTCTTCAGGCATCCATACACAAAAGGAGCAAGATTCACAATATACAGTTTCTGACTGGTACTAAGTAGAACAGGGTGAATATACAATCAAGTCACTGTTGCAAAATAGTAAGTGTTGAAAGCAAAAATGTAAATGGAAAGGGTAAGGGTAGGGAAGGGGTAGTTGGGCCTCTCAGGTGGCTCCTCCAATTTGACAAAGTGCATTGAGATCTAAGGCAGACACCTTTGATTAATCATGACTGTCACCTCTTCTGAACATCCTCCAGGGACCCCACAACCTCTCGAACTTATCGTGAGCCCTCTCCTCCCAACTCGCCAACTCCTCCATCCTACATATCTGATCCACCTTAATTTTCCACTGGTCTATTGTTGGTGGGTCGGCACTCAACCATCTGAAAGGAATGAGCAGCCTAGCAGCCTGAATCAGATGCGTTGCTAGATCTTTTTTGGAAGGGGTCCAAGACCCAGAATCCAACCACAGAAGGACCATTACTGGAGTGAGGACTACTGGTTTGGCAACCACTTTGTTCACAATATCGATTACAGCAGACCAATAAGGTTGTATTTTTGTGCAGAACCAAAAGATGTGACTCAGAGAACTTTCCTCCATCCTACAACGCCAACATTTGTTATCGGCCTGTAAGCCTCTAGAGTGTAATAGTTTCGGGGTTTTGTACCACTGAGTCATCACCTTGTAGGAATGTTCTTGTACTCTCACACATTTAGAAAATCCATGCGAATTACTGTGTATCTTATGTACCTCAATCTCAGAAAAGGCGATATCTAATTCCTCCCCCCATATCTGCAAATAGTGAGGAGCCTGCCCATTCTCTGTGGTGAGCAAGGAGTTATATAGTAGCGAGATGACCTTTGGGGGAATTTTGTCTCCACAGACCAATTTCTCAAACCAGGATATGGTCTGGGTGTTGTGTGTACCATCCCTGAGTACTTTACACGCAGCTTGTAGGTCAGACAACTCCAGAAAGTTCCCCTTAGCCAGTAAGGCAATAGGGCTATCGCAAAAACTCTCAGAGGAAGGGAGAGCTTCCAAGAAATCTCCCAGGGTCCAGTCCCTCAGTCTAGACCAGATCCCGGACACCTCTGTTACTCTATCCCTAACCAAGAATGGTATAAGTGTTGCTGGCATTTGCAGGGGTCTCTCATTTAGAAGTGTATGACCCTTATTCAATTGTTTAAGGACTGATAGCATGCCCTTGATGAGAGGGTTATCTACCATAGACGGGTACATATGCGGGTTGGCCCCCCACAGACCAGCCATGAGACCAGGCATAATGAGTCTTAATTCCCCCTTAGTTCCATGAATCCCGAACATAGGACCCAAAGTCTGGAGCCACCTTTTCAGGTGTATAGCTTTATAGTAAGTTTCTAAGTCTGGAAACCTAAAGCCCCCCTGCTCCTTCCTCAGAATAAGCTTCTCATATGAGATCCTGGATTTTTTACCAGACCATAAAAATGTAGATAACAACTGCCTGACTTTGGTGAAGTAGGAAGCAGGTAAGTAGATCGGCAACATTTGTAGAGTGTAGAGGAATTTGGGCATTATAAAGGTTTTAATGAGGTTCTTCCTCCCCATCCATGAGACAAATGGAATCTTGAGAGACTCCAGCTGAGACTGGACAGACTTTAACAGTGGAGTATAGTTCAGTGTGTACAGATGTTCTAAGTTGGCAGGGATCTTAACCCCCAGATAAGTGACATGAGACGTTTGCCAGGAGAAGGGAGTAGAGGCTTGTAAGTTTCTGATCAGTGTGGGGGGAGCAGATATGTTCATTGCCTCTGTTTTAGAGTGGTTAGCTTTGAAATTAGATAGTCGGCCGTAGTGGTGAAATAGATCTAGCAAATGGGGGAAAGCTTTCTCAGGGTTCGTAACCATGATCAGGAGATCATCCGCAAAAGCGGCATTAATATAGGTAGGTCCCTCTGCTGATACCTCAATACCTTCAATATCGGGATGTTCCCTAATGGCTTGGAGAAGAGTCTCCATGACAAAAATAAAGAGGGTTGGGGAAAGGGGGCACCCCTGCCTAGTACCGTTGGTTATCCCAAAGGATGGTGATAGAGTACCATTAACCCGAACCCTTGCACTCGGGGCAGAGTAAAGGGACATGATGGCCTTGATAAAAACCACAGGTATACCAAACTGTTCCAGCGTCCTCTGCAAGAAGAGCCAGCTGACCCTATCAAAGGCCTTCTCGGCGTCCACACTTAAAAGAACCAAGGGTTTCCTGTCTCTCTTAGCCAATTGTATGGAAGTAATTAATCTACAAGAATTATGATTTCCCTCTCTACCTGGTGTAAAACCTGCTTGATCAGGGTGTATGAGAGAAGGCAGAAAGGGGCTAAGCCTTTTCGCTAACAATTTTGCCCAGACTTTAACGTCCACATTCAGAAGTGATATAGGCCTATAACTTCCACATTGCTGTGGATCTTTACCCTCCTTCGGTAGGATGGTAATTATGGCTTCTAGAGATTGTTTGGGAAGTGTGGACCCCGAGAAGAGCGCTGTGCACCATTTAGTGAACCAAGGAAGAAGTACAGGCATGAGCTTTTTATAATAGCCTACTGGTAGGCCGTCCGGACCCGGGCTTTTACCTAGAGGCATAGATTGGAGGATCCGCCGCACCTCATCCTCAGTGATAGGCTGAAGTAGCTGTTCTGCTTCTGCCCCCGACAAAGTGGGAAGGTGAAGTTTTTGTAGAAACTCATCAATAGCAGAGGAGCGAGACAAAGCAGTGGTACCGGCCGGAGCCTCCAAGTTGTATAAATCTCTATAGAAGTCACAAAAAGCTGTCGCAATGTCCCTAGTGGCTACTGCTAGAGAGCCGTGTTGTTTCTTAATAGAGGAGATATAAGCCACATCTTGTCTTTGTTTTATAAGCCTCGCCATTAGCTTGGTGCCTTTATCCCCATGAGAATAATGACAAAACTTGGCATATTGATACGCCCTAGCGTTGCATACATTAAGGTAATCCTTCAGCTCCCGCCTCAGCCCCAGCAGCTCGTCCCTTGCCTGCAATGCACCGGATCTCTTATGGAGTGATTCAATGGTGGCTATTTGCGCAAGTAGGGAGTCAATGCGTTTCTGTCTCTCCTTTTTCTTCCTACTCCCTAAGGCAATGAACTCCCCCCTCATGACAGCCTTATGGGCTTCCCACCATACTGTAGGAGATACATCAGTGGAGACGTTTTCCTGAAAATAAAGCTGGGCTCTCGAGCTAATGGATCTGAAATCAGACTCATTGTCCAATAGCGTTTCGTTAAGGCGCCATGTCCAGTGCTTCTGAGCAAGGGTGGGTAGGCACACCGAGGCCGAGACCGGAGCGTGATCAGACACCGTGGTCGTGTCAATAGAGACCTTCCTTAATAGATCAATATTTCGGTCAGATATGAATAAATAGTCCAACCTCTGAAAAGAGTTATGCGGAGCAGAAAAAAAGATGTAGTCCCTTGTAGAAGGGTTCAGCAGCCGCCAGGCATCTATTAGGCCATTATGAGATAATAGTTTAGTGTTAATTCGTCCCAGTGAGGCTTGTGAGTGGACTGAGGAGCCCCCAGAGGTATCCATATGTGAGGAGAGCGCCACATTAATGTCACCCCCTACCAGTTTTATCCCTTCTGCAAATTGGTCTAGTTTTACCAGGGTGGTCTTGAGCCACTTTTGTTGACCTCTGTTCGGGGCATATAAGCTAGCTAAGGTGACCAGTTCATTACCAATTTTCCCTTTTGCAAAGACAAACCTGCCGTCTGGATCACCAAAGGTTACTACATGACTGAAAGGCGACTGCCTGGCGACTGCTATAGCAACCCCACGTGAAGCTTTCCCATATGCACTGTGGAACCAATGTTTAAAATAGGCATGAGATGGCGTCGGTATACGCCCCGATTTATGGTGCGTCTCCTGAAAGAAACAAATATCTACTCTCATCTTTTTTAACAACCTAATGACCTGGGACCTCTTTTGAGGCATATTCAGCCCATTGACATTGAAAGAAGTACACTTAATATCAGCCATAGTAAGATGTAACAGATACCAGCCGATGTGGAGTGTAATAGAGGACACCACCTGAGAGGAGGGGAAAGGAGGGACCTGGGGAACAACATATTGTAAACGAGAAAACAAAAATATACAAACTCTTATACAGAGCATAAACCAAGAGTCTGTCACATCTAAGCGGCAAGAGAAGATGCGACAGAAACAAAAAAGGGACAGCCAGCACGAATGCCAACTGTCCCCATGACTGGCTAGCATGAGAGGTATTACTCCTCAGCATGCAGAGGGGGTACATTCAGGAAGTATGTAAACCACCTGGCATCACACAACTCCTCCAGCATAAGTAAAGAACGGTAGAACCCGTGTCCTTTGGTACCAAACCCAAACAATGTGCTATAACGCGCAAGAACAGATCCTGATCAGCTGTCCATAGCATATGGATTATCTTCCCTTACCCTCTTGCTAGGGGGAAGGGGGGGAAGGAAAGGGGAAAGAAAGGGAGGGGGGGTGGAGGTAAGAGGGGGAGAAAAAGAGAGAGGGGGGGGGAGAAGAGGGGTGGGGAGAGGGGGAACAAGAATAGAGAAGAAGAGATAGCAGCAATACATTACAATCTGCACTTTGAGGGTCTCGCCATAGCTGTGTAGACATGTCTCGTAGAAGTCCTCCAGGTAGAAGTTCCTTCAATAAATGCTTCAGGGAAGACTAATCAGGCAGCATCAGGTAAAGTGTGAAACACCAACAAAGGAAGCTTGCGATGGGCTCCAACTCATCGTCGCACTTTGGGGTGTCCCGTGGCATGTTGCTTGGAGATTGCTTTCTTTCCTTGACCCACTTTCGTCCAGCGGGTAACGGCTGGCAGATCCGGTAATGGCGTCGCCAGCACCGGGAGCGGCAACCACGACAGTATATCCAGCGGCTCAGATTCCAGCAGGGCCCAGGCTGCAGGGAGATCATCAGGCACTCGCACTGTGCATCACTTACCATTAATCATAAAGGTAAGGCCGAACGGGAACAACCACTTGAACGCTATCTGGCGAGATTTGAGAAGCTCGGTTAGTGGTCTCAAAGCTCTTCTCTTGTACAAAGTAGAAGGCGCCAAGTCCTGGAACAGCAAAATAGATGAGCCTTCCACCATTATTTCTTCTTTGTCCCTGGCAGCCCTCAGTAATGCAGCTGTGTCAACATAGCTTAAGAGCCCGCACACTACATCTCTGGGAGGTTGATCTTCTTTAGGTTTTGGGCTTGAGTGCTCTGTGTATACGTTCTATCACAACTTTAGAAGCGTGCTCTGCACCCAGTAGTCCCGAGAAAATGGCGCCCGCAGTGGCGGGAAGTTCGTCATGGTTCACTGACTCTGGAATGCCACGGAAGCGAATGTTCTTTCGCCTACTGCGGTTCTCCTGGTCCTCGATTAGGGCCGTCACGCTGTTTAAGTTTCCCATCTGTGAGACACAATTCTCCCCCAGGGCTCGGCTATGTGAGATAAGGGCTTCTTGGTTCGTCTCTAGGGATTCCACATGACCTCCAATGTGCTTAATGTCATTCTTAATTTCAGCCAATTCCTGCATGACTGGCGTCAGGGCCTGAGAAAGTGCTTGGGAGAGTGCTTGTTGCAGGAATTGTCTCGAGACAGAGACTTGTGAAGCAGCCTCCGAAGACGCCTCCAGCTCAAATAAATCTTCCTTATCTTGGCTTCTTGTCTCGTCCTCTGCCGCGCGCGCACTCGGCGCCATCTTGCAGCTCCCCTGCCCCGCGGCAGGCCCTGTCTTATGAAGGAATTTCTCCATATCTAGAGGACTTTTATCCAATTTGTGCTGCTCACCTCTGTCTCTTGAACTGTTCTTGCCAATTTTAACCATCCTGTGGTATGGTATCCGCGAAATAAACAGTGTATGCCAGAGGTGTCACGAGGAGCTCACACACACACGTCCGTCTTGCCTCGTTGCCAGGCTCCGCCCCCCCTATAATAGTTATATTCTTGTACATAGGAGCAGTATTATAGTAGTTATATTCTTGTACATAGGAGCAGTATTATAGTAGTTATATTCTTGTACATAGGAGCAGTATTATAGTAGTTATATTCTTGTACATAGGAGCAGTATTATAGTAGTTATATTCTTGTACATAGGAGCAGTATTATAGTAGTTATATTCTTGTACATAGGGGCCAGTATTATAATAGTTATATTCTTGTACATGGAGCAGTATTATAGTAGTTATATTCTTGTACATAGGGCAGTATTTATAGTAGTTATATTCTTGTACATAGGAGCAGTATTATAGTAGTTATATTCTTGTACATAGGAGCAGTATTATAGTAATTATATTCTTGTACATAGGAGCAGTATTATAGTAGTTAGGAGCAGTATTATTAGTTTATTCTTGTACATAGGAGCAGTATTATAGTAGTTATATTCTTGGACATAGGAGCAGTATTATAGTAGTTATATTCTTGTACATAGGAGCAGTATTATAGTAGTTATATTCTTGTACATAGGGGCAGTATTTATAGTAGTTATATTCTTGTACATAGGAGCAGTATTATAGTAGTTATATTCTTGGACATAGGAGCAGTATTATAGTAGTTATATTCTTGTACATAGGAGCAGTATTATAGTAGTTATATTCTTGTACATAAGAGCAGTATTATAGTAGTTATATTCTTGTACATAGGAGCAGTATTATAGTAGTTATATTCTTGTACATAGGAGCAGTATTATAATAGTTATATTCTTGTACATAGGAGCAGTATTATAGTAGTTATATTCTTGTACATAAGAGCAGTATTATAGTAGTTATATTCTTGTACATAGGAGCAGTTTAGTTATATTCTATAGGGTATTAGTTATATTCTTGTACATAGGAGCAGTATTATAGTAGTTATATTCTTGTACATAGGAGGCAGTATTATAGTAGTTATATTCTTGTACATAGGAGCAGTATTATAGTAGTTATATTCTTGTACATAGGAGTAGTATTATAATAGTTATATTCTTGTACATAGGAGCAGTATTATAGTAGTTATATTCTTGTACATAGGAGCAGTATTATAGTAGTTGTATTCTTGTACATAGGGGCAGTATTATAGTAGTTATATCTTGTACATAGGAGCAGTATTATAGTAGTTATATTCTTGGACATAGGAGCAGTATTATAGTAGTTATATTCTTGTACATAGGAGCAGTATTATAGTAGTTATATTCTTGTACATAAGAGCAGTATTATAGTAGTTATATTCTTGTACATAGGAGCAGTATTATAGTAGTTATATTCTTGTACATAGGAGCAGTATTATAGTAGTTATATTCTTGTACATAAGAGCAGTATTATAGTAGTTATATTCTTGTACATAGAGCAGTATTATAGTAGTTAGTAGTATTAAGGTAAGTTATATTCTTGTACATAGGAGGTAGTATATAGTAGTTATATCTTGTACATAGGAGGCAGTATTATAGTAGTTATATTCTTGTACATAGGAGTAGTATTATAATAGTTATATTCTTGTACATAGGAGCAGTATTATAGTAGATATATTCTTGTACATAGGAGCAGTATTATAGTAGTTATAGTGTTGTACATAGGAGACAGTATTATTGTAGTTATAGTTTTATACGGAGTAGCAGTATTATAGTAGATATATTCTTGTACATAGGAGGCAGTATTATAGTTTTTACCATGTTAGTTGGAAGTAATTACTGGTTACCTCATTTACTATACATATGAATTGTGACTATTTTGATCAACATATTTTGGCTAAGAGTCTCACTAGAGTGAGGGCTTAGTCCATAGCGTATGTTTGCATCTATTTCCAGCACATTATTTTCTGTTATTTTATAAATGTGTCATGAGTCTACCCTGGCTGATAGGATTTTGCTGTATACTGTAGATCAGAAGTGTTCCTTAGGCAGATCTCTTACATTGCTGATTTTTGAAACATGAGCAACCTCATTGATACAATATGATTTCAGGTTAATTCAACCTTCACACTTGTATGTTCAATACATGAAAAGTCCTTTTGAATTCTGAAATAATGAAGCCAGAAACTAAAGGATATTATAAAAAAGGAAGGATTGTTCCCTGTATAGCGGACGCTCTAAAAGAATGAAATATATATAGAGATACTGCGATATCTATATTTTATAGGCTTCACTTCTATTCATATTTTATCACTGTAAAATAAAATGAACTAGAAATCTTGAAACTGCTTTTAGAACGGGTCCATTAGGAATAGGGCAAATGTTAAGTGATTTATGAATAATGGAAAATAATTTTCAATCACCGTTTCAAATAGATTCTCAACATAACCAGAAAAGTAGCATTTCAACTCTTACAGCTGTGATTCATATTTAATACAGTCGTTCTATAGACTCAAGCTTGCTGGTAATATAGCTGGAAAATGTGCATGCAATTCACAGGTGTCAATGAGCTTTAGCCGATTTGCTCTGGTCTGGGCTGTAAATGTGCACTGGGGCATGCATGTGATGTTATCAAAAGAAAAATATATATTTTGCATCCAGGAAGTCTACCATGTTCATAGCAGGTCACAGTCATAGGGTCTATGGACGTTTAGGCATTGAACATAGCTAAATGGGGTGTGAAAACAGGCATTGTCCCTGAGTCCCAGATTCAAAGATCACAGGACAGAACATATGGCCAATGACAGCAGCCAACTGGGGCTAATGTCTGCAATCGGAGATGCCGTTTCAAGGAGATTTAACCCCTCAGATGCCACTAAACTTCAAGTGCTTGAATGTTTATCGGTGGAGCTGTGTGTTCCCTGTGGTAGGCTTGGTCTTTCTGAAGTATCCCAGGCTACCACAGCAATAGTTCCTGTGGAGCCCTGCTTGTGGCAGGGCTCCATAGGAACATGAATATTATCGATAGGCTGCAAAGGTAATTGATTCCAGTAATGAAATAAAAGATTGTATTCACCGCCACGTACCAAAACGCCCAGACTGCTCAAATACAAACATATCTATACTGTATTGTGTATGCCATAACGGAAAAAAACTAAATGCCTGATAGAGATAGAGAGAATTTATTTAGAGAGAGATATTGCTTTCTTTTGGCTAGATTGGGAAGATAGCTCTGTTTATGTGGGAAGTTAGTCTTCTTGCCGCAGATCCTCAAAATATGGATACTGGCTATGAGCATGTTGTATTTTTCTTATAGAGCTGCCATATCATATGTGGATTAAAAATACGATCTTGTGCATGAGCCCTTTTTACTGAGAGTAAAGCCTTGTCTGTTCACCACATACAGTGTATATACAGTTTGAGTTTGGGCTAGACCGAAGGACATTATCCTGGAAATCCCCTGGTTCTCACCCTTGAATCCCTATACAAGGATCTGGCCTTCACTATAAGGGAGCCACAAATCCTCGACCTCTTGGAATAGCCCCAGTGTGGTTGGCAGCTGACTCATGGAGGTCAGAGGCAATGGTGCAAAGCACCGGGGGATCTGGTAATACTTGTTGTCAGGAAACAGGCTAAGGTCATGTCAAGTAGAGTACACTAGAATCCAGAAATCTAGTCTGAGGTCAGGGAGGGCAACAAAAGGTCAATACACAACCAGGCAGTAGTCAGGTTAGGTAGTAGAGGGTCCGAGTTAGCAAATGGGCAGAGGTCGGAACATGAGAAGACAGCGATCAGAACAGCACACCTTACACAGCTTGTAGCAAGTTAGATACACTTATTGCTCAGGCATCCTTCCCTTAGGGAAGGTGCCTAAAATGCCTTGAGGTGACAAGCCATAGGCCCAGGAAGATTAGGGTGTGTGCACTGGTCCTTTAAAAGTCAGCAAGAGTGCACACTTGACCCTAAAACCAGAGCAAGGAGGGACATTTACAGCAGGAGCATGCTGTGGCCTGCAGGAGGAGGAAGCTACAAAGGACTGGAGCCTCATGACCCCAGCAGCGGCATCAGGAGGGTGAGAGTTGTGGCGCCGGTGCCCGACCCGGATATTGGGACAGTGGCAGGCAAGGAGCATATCATAACACCTAGCAGAGCAATTAGAGCAATAAATTGGGAGATCTCAGGATCCATGTGAGGTACAGGTCCATTTCTATAGTAGCTTTGTTAGAAATAGCTTGTTATGTTCTATATGATCACTGATTTTCATTTTTTACAATAATCAAGGAATAACCCCCTATAACTCACTATTCCCTTAAATGGCATTTGAAAATAGATTTTCCAACCAATATGACAACTCCTATAACTCCCTTGTCATGTGAAACACATACAGTATATATGTGTAGTCAAGCAGAGATGTTGATGAAGACTCCAAGCTTCTATAATTTGGTGAGGGACAAAGGAGAAGCTCACATGGTATAACGAGTTGGGTGTTGCCCTACTGTGTCACTGATTCAATTGGGACATTATCTAAGTGGCTCCTCAGGTGTTCACCCAGGTGTTCAGGGGTAGGCTGATGTCAGGGCAGGAAAAGTATGGACAACCCTATAAACAGGGCAGAGCAGGCAACTCAGAGTCAAAACTGGTGGAGGTCAGGTACACGAAACAGGCAAACAAACATGGCACATCTTAAAGGAAGCTAGTGAACTAGAATCAATTGATCAGGCACCTTCCTGCAAAAGTACCCATGGGTAAGAAACCATTGGCTGGAAAAGATTAGTGTGTGTGCACTGGCCTTTTATGAGCCAAAAGTAGTGCACCTCTGGTCAGGAAGAGAAAGATGGTGGCGGACCAAATCTCTATAGACCTGCAGCTATAGACTAGATGATCAAGGTGATAGCCATGCCCAACAAGCAGGAGAGGGGCAGAGATGGACACTGACCTCCATCATAACAGATAGACCTACAAGTTGCTCAAGGGTTTCAACATAGAGTTACACACCTCCCAAGTATTCATAAACTGCAGGACCATACTTATTGATTATTTCACCTTTCCAAAAATAGACCTTAAAAGGGGTTTCCTATGATTCCTGTAAAATATTAAAATCACACATCATCTAGTACATGACAATCTCTTTCTAACAAAGTTAGGACCAGCCCTGTATCTCACATGGATCCAGAGATCTCTCCATTCACTACCCTAATTGCTCTGCTAGATTTATTTGAAGCTGTCAGCTCAGGATGTGTGTCCTTTCTGCTACATATCTCTCCTTTTAACTGTCAAAGCTTCTAACAGTAGATAGGACTGGTGGCAGATGAAG
This sequence comes from Rhinella marina, assembly GCA_900303285.1. Classification (NCBI taxonomy): domain Eukaryota; kingdom Metazoa; phylum Chordata; class Amphibia; order Anura; family Bufonidae; genus Rhinella; species Rhinella marina. The sequence goes on along the minus strand of ONZH01007321.1, from coordinate 66,034 downwards.
GATAACACTAAACATGTTGCCACCTCAGTGATGTTAGTGAGGTGGACAGAGAAATTAGGAAGAAAACATGCAGCAGGTGGCGCTATACAGATACATTTTATTGAATAACTCAGTGGCTGTGCTAAATTTTTATTTACACAATTTAATTTACACAAATTTTAATTTACAAAAAGTATTCAGATTCAGGTGCTGGTTTGAGAAATCTATATTTTTCATGGGACATTTTGTTTGTTCTGGATTTGATTTAGAAATAGGAATCTCAAAGTTAAAAAAAATGTCCGCAAATAATCACAATTGAATTCTTATTACCATCTATTCACTAAGTAATGGCAGCAGAAAGTCTTCCATGTCCCCTTAGGCTTCTTTGATGTGATCTATTTCCTGTAAGGATTGTGGATGCTATGTAAACCATAAGGATTCCTCTAAAGTTTTGTCTGCCGGTGTCTTTTGGAAGTCATGTTCTCGCATCGATTTCATTATCTTCTAGTATTGATGAACAAAGCAAATAAACTGCGCATCGAATCACAAGGTTGTGTCAATTAATGCAAACAAGATGTTAGTCAACAAAAAACGCCGGATAACAAGCTGTGGAGGGCGATCTATACAGGGATTGCATCTTCTCTAGTTCAGTAATAAAGCATCAAAATAGATTTGTCTTCTTTTAAAGAAGCAGAAAAAAATTGTAAGTGAATAAAAGCAAATTTTGGAAAATACTTTTTGGAACCTCTGGTGGTCAATTTTGTTTATAGCGCTGACATATTCTGCATCAGTTAACAAATAGGGAAGTAACAAAACATTAAATGAAAACACAAATGATTAGACTTAAAAAAAAAAAAAACGCAGGTCCCTGCCCATAAGAGTTTATAATCTATATGAGAGAGGATAATGCTTATAAGAGCTTGCACTCAACAGGAGAGAGGACACTGCCCATACAATTTTATACTCTACAGCAGGGAGGACACTGCCCCTAAAAGCTTACACTCTACAAAAAAGAGGACCCTGCCTATAAAAATGAACACTCTACTGGACAGAGGACCCTTCCCATAAGAGCTTACACTCTACAGGAGAGAGGACACTGCCCATTAATCGCTTAAACTCTACAGGAGAGAGGACATGTCCCATAAATAGCTTACACTCTACAGGAGAGATGACATGTCCCATAAATAGCTTACACTCTACAGGAGAGAGGACATGTCCCATAAATAGCTTACACTCTACAGGAGAGAGGGCATGTCTCCTAAATAGCTTACACTCTACAGGAGAGGACATGTCCCATAAATAGCTTACACTCTACAGGAGAGAGGACATGTCCCATAAATAGCTTACACTCTACAGGAGAGAGGACATGTCCCATAAATAGCTTACACTCTACAGGAGAGAGGACATGTCCCATAAATAGCTTACACTCTACAGGAGAGAGGACACTGCCCATAAGAGCTTACACTCTACAGGAGAGAGAACACTGCCTATAAATAGCTCACACTCTACAGGAGAGAGGTCTTTGCCCATAAGAGCTTACACTCTACAGGAGAGAGGACACTGCCCATAAGTAGCTTACACTCTACAGGAGAGAGAACACTGCCTATAAATGGCTCACACTCTACAGGAGAGAGGACACTGCCTATAAATAGCTCACACTCTACAGGAGAGAGGACACTGCCCATAAGAGCTTACACTCTACAGAAGAGAGGCCCCTGCCTATAAGAGCTTTCACTCTACAGGAGACAGATTTCTGTCCATAACAGCTTACCCTCTAAAGAAAACTTGATCCTGCCCATAAGAGCTTACACTTCATAGGGGACAAATCTCTGTCCATAAGAGCATACAACCCCCAGCACAGAGGGCCCTGCCCATAAGAACTTAAATTCTACAGTGGCACTCAATTTTACAGTATAGTAAAGCTGGAGACTGCATTATACACTTTTTGTACATTTTTCTGTGTAGCACCATTTTAATTCTGCTAAAAACATTGATTAAGTGGTTTTTAATATTGTTTCCAGCTCCCATCCACAAGTTTATTTTTCAATTGGTCAAAAATATGATTCATTTCTGATTTGATTCTTCCCAAATCAAAAATGTTCCAATTGCCCTAAAAATTGGCTCTTAACCCAATGACAGCAATAACAAATAATGTCACACAGTATAAAGCTATGGGTAAACATGTTTGACGGTGTAACAGTCTGTATAAAAACGGATATATGCTTTTTAAAATAAAATTAAAAAATTCCACAAATGGTTCCTAATTGGGGGCAGATACTTGCCTGTGTTTAACGATGACCGATCCCCACTAAATGTAATGCAATGTGCAGGCAGCATGTTATAGAGCAGTATCTAAGCAGATTGATACATAGTTTTCTGGGGAATGATTCAGTCATACTTATATTTTATACATAGATATATCTGATTTAAGACAGCTCAGTGACTGATAGCTATCTCTGTATCAAACTTAGACCCCTTTCACATGACCGCATGCCCTCCGAGACATACGGATTTTATGAGTGCGAGCCAATAGTCCCGCGGGCGGCCCGACGTGCACAGCATCATTGTAATCAATGATGCTGTGCGTTCCCGAGTGCACAATCGATGCCGCTCTGGGACATATGGCCCGCTCAATGACTGTATGTCTCGGAGGGCATACGGTTGTGTGAAAGGGGCCTTACACAGAGGATACTATCAATCACAAATAACACCTCTCCTGTGTACTGAGAGCTGTTCATGGGGACTGGGTTAAGTTAGAAAAGGCAGAGATATAAATGTATAAATTACACATTTTACTGAATAAAAATAAAAAAATACAGTATATCAATCTGTTCTTCTACTCCTCCTCTATAACATACTGCCTGCAGTTTGCATTACATGTTGTGATGACCGGTCCTCTTTAAATAAACATGGTGTTATCAGAAAGAAAACTGTGGCTTGTTCTGCACAAGTGGTCCAAAAAGTATGCCTTAAATGGGTTGTCTCACTTCAGTAAGTGGCATTTACCATGTAGAGAAATTTAATACAAGGCACTTACTAATGTATTGTGATTCTCCATATTGCTTCCTTTGCTGGCTGGATTCATTTTTCCATCACATTATAAACTGCTTGTTTCCATGGTTACGACCACCGCTGCAATCCATCAGTAGTGGTTGTGCTTGTACAATATAGGAAAAAGCATTAGCTTATGTGTGCTCCCATGGTACTGGCCACCAAAAAGGCTGACGCTTTTTCCTATAGTGTGCAAGCATAACAAGCAATGTTGGAATGCAGTGTGGTCTGTAACCATGGAAATGAGCAGTGTATAATGTGATGGAAAAATGAATCCAGCCAGCAATGAAAGAAATATGGAGAATCACAATACATTAGTCGGCTGCCTGCTTCTTTCATCCTCCGAGTCCCCCCCCTCTCCGTACCTCTCTCAGTACCTTCTGCCTCATGTCTGGGCGGGGGGCGGGGCCGGCCGTCAGTCAGCATTGGCTCTGCCCCCTCCAGACAAGAGAAGATCTGCTGGTGATTGTGCAGCTAGAAAAAAAGGTAAGTATAAGGTTTTTATTTTTTTTAACTTTCTGTGAGGGGACTGCACTGTGTTTATTATCCCTGTACTGTGACATCACTGTGTTTATTATCCCTGTACTGTGACATCACTGTGTTTATTATCCCTGTACTGTGACATCACTGTGTTTATTATCCCTGTACGGTGACATCACTGTGTTTATTATCCCTGTACGGTGACATCACTGTGTTTATTATCCCTGTACGGTGACATCACTGTGTTTATTATCCCTGTACGGTGACATCACTGTGTTTATTATCCCTGTACTGTGACATCACTGTGTTTATTATCCCTGTACTGTGACATTACTGTGTTTATTATCTCTGTACTGTGACATCACTGTGTTTATTATCACTGTACGGTGACATCACTGTGTTTATTATCACTGTACTGTGACATCACTGTATTTATTATCCCTGTACTGTGACATCACTGTGTTTATTATCCCTGTACGGTGACATCACTGTATTAATTATCCCTGTACTGTGACATCACTGTGTGTATTATCACTGTACTGTGACATCACTGTATTTATTATCCCTGTACGGTGACATCACTGTGTTTATTATTAGTGTTGAGCGAGCTGCTAGACGGGAGGAATCACTACAAAGAAGAAGCCTGAGGAGGTAAGTGATCTGTGTTTGTTTGATTGTTTTTTGTTTGTTTGTTTTCTATTTTTCAGGGTCGTGAATGCTGAGAACTACGTCGGATTCGGTGGATTACGTCGGCCCCGCTTTATTATTTTTTAATTAAAATGGTCAAATAGGGGTCTGGGGGAGTATTTATTTCAATAAACTATTTTATAAGTGTGTGTGGTTTTTTTTACAACATTGCAGTTTTAGTAATCACGGCTAGCTACAGGCGGCCCTGATTACTAATACTGGGCTTAGTGCTGGCCGGTATGGCCAGCACTAACCCCAACATCTATTACCCCGGCACCCACCGCCACCAGGGGTGTTGGGAAGAGCCGGGTACCCACAGGACCGGACCTTCTAAATTGAGGGTCCGGTTCTGGGGCAGCTGCAGGCTGGTACCATTAGGCTGGAAAGGGCCAATAACCATGTCCCTTCCCACCCTGGTAGTGCCAGGTAGCCGCTGCTGGTTGTATCTGGCTGGAGAAGGAAAAAAGGGGGGGACCCCACGCCATTTTTAAAAAAAATAATGAAATAATTTTAAAAAATGGCGTGGGGTCCCCCCTTTTTTCCTTCTCCAGCCAGATACAACCAGCAGTGGCAGCCTGGCACTACCAGGGTGGGAACGGACACGGTTATTGGCCCTTCCCAGCCTAACAGTAACAGCCTGCAGCTGCCCCAGAACCGGACCCTCAATTTAGAAAAAATTATAAGCACAAAAAATTCTAAAACTTACATTGCATGTTTTAACATTCTAGATATATTTCAAATTTTTGATGACAGTTCTCCTTTAAGGCTTTGAGTAACATTACAGATAACAGTGCGCTGTAATAAAGATCCAGGTTTTGAAATAAAGACAGATTTCAGAGAAGAAGCAAAACAATTGTTTCCTTAAGCAACATGCATTCTATTATACTCTACAAAACACCCATCTGCACAGAAAGAAAATAGTGGCTTGTTCTGAACAAGTGGTCCAAAAATTATGTCTTAACAGCAGCAGGAGCCTGCCTGTGACTATACACACACGGTGATATCAGACGAAACAGTGGCTTGTCCTGAGCTAAAATATGATTATTGAAATGCTCACTTATCATTTCAAATTGATTCTCTTATCTTTAGTTGATAAATTTACCAAAGTATGGAGAAGATAAAAAATGATTCTGCTAGTTTCTAGAACATGTTGTTTTCTGTAATCTGTAACCATGAAGACACATAAGTCTGCTTCTGAGCTATGTACACAAAACTGTAGATTTTTAAACAAAACTATTTACAAAGTTGCTTCATTTTTGTTAATTTTCCAGGTATTGGAGGAATACAAAATTTCTGTAAAGTTGGACGCAGCCTTGAAGTGTTAACCTCTTAGGATTTCCGTACCTTATACAAGTATCCAATGAATGTATTCCTTTCTATATTTTACAGCTTTGAGTTACATTACAGACAACAGTTCCAATAAAAATGAAATAGTGCTCTGTAATAAAGATCCAGGTTTAGGATGAAATAAAGACAAATTTCAGGGAAGGAGAAGAACGATTGTTTCCTTAAGCAACATGCATTATCTTATCTGTACAAATCATCCATCTGCACAATGTTGTGGGATCAATATAACACATACATAATATGCTAACACAGCCATATACATGTCACCCCATGCTGCAATGGTATAAAGTTGAGTTACTATAAGGAACAGCGGTTTTGGAAAACATGCCCTTGCCTCAGAATACATGAAAAGAGATGTAGCTGAGGGATATTTATAGACTTTAAGGAAAGGTTTCCTTCTTTTTATGCCTCCAATTCTGTCCAGAAACATTTTATGCCTTCTATATTTGCCCGATGAAAGGGAATTTCCATTACAAAAAGCATTTACATGTTTCAAAAGCAGGTCAGAAAGAAAGGTGATGGCTTCTCTCTTAAATAGGTAGGATTGTTGTTTTAATTGAGTATTGCCCAGTTTGATGCATATACAGTATATAGTATGTGCAATACCATGATATTGGTCAAGCCTCTTCCAATATGACACTGAGGTGAGGTATGACCCTTTGATTGGTTGTGCTTTGATTGGTTGGGAAGGACATGGCATCCCATGGTGCTAGGACAAAACTATGATGTATTGTACTTGTCATGTATAGTTTATTATGTATGTTTCTATTGATATGCAGCCACCTAGTGGTCAAACTGTATTAGTAACTATTATAAGCATTGTAGGACACTTTGGTCACATGGCCTCCTGTGAGGGTTCTCAGGACAGTATTGTGCTATGGAGATCACTGATTTGTAAGTCATGGTGGTTTTCCTGTAAGCAAATGTAATCAGACATTGGTAATAATATTACAGGTTATAGTTACTAGAGAGGGGTCGTTGATCCAGGGAGTTATTCTGATGCCTGATTGGAGTCAGGAAGGAATTTTTTTCCCCTAAAGTGAGGAAAATTGGCTTCTACCTCACAGGGGTTTGTTGCCTTCCTCTGGATCAACTTGCAGGATAACAGGCCGAACTGGATGGACAGAGGGCTTTTTTTGGCCTTATAAACTATGTTACTTTGTTACATGCAAAATGTAGTTAACTGAATGAACAGCCATAGAGTGGTAATGAGACTCATCTGTGACCTTCTTATCCCTCCACAATGTCATGAGGTACTATGTAGCAAGGTATTTTGTTTTTTTTTCCTTTAATTCTTTGTAATGTAATTGGTTAGTGGTACCAGATACCTGGCCACAATTATCAGGTCTGAAGTAACTGTACTACTGCACACTGAAAAATTTTAGGAGGTGCCAGGAAGCTAACATGTAACAAAGGTTAGCTCTACTGAAGACATCATCAGGGTAAGATGTATCTTGCTACTACCACCTCTCTTTGTATTATATTGATGTCATCCAGATGCCATATTGGGAACTGGTCGATGGAAAACTCAATCATTTTTCCACGGCTTTGATGACTGTTAATTACTTTACTCTGTATGTTATCTTTTGTATATATCTTTTACAATAGTCTACTAAACATTTTATGCTCCTTAGCCATGTAAGCCTATTTATTCACGGATCTCAGAATTCATGCTATTACAGGCAAATGCTGTAACTATGGAAGCATTCCTGTGCAACTGGCCAGTGGTTATAACCTCAATTACCACTGAAGCTGGTGTGTGTACCTTGACTTGCAGGTGATTTTTTGGATGGAAGCTATGGGTAAAAAGATTCTGGAGTTACATTGCCAACCTTATAAACTTCCTGCTGTCCCAAGGATATACAAATTTTAAAGAGATTGTGACACATGACCACACAACCATGGTCTCACACAGTGGCGTACATAGAGAAGCAAGGGCCCCATAGTAAGGATCAAACCAGGCCCCCCACAAAGGACAGAAACGTTTTCACCTAAACCCTTTTCAATTACCCTTGGGCCATTTTTCCACTGCCTCATTTGCTAAAACTATTTCCTTTACAGGGTAGAGTCCTGACCAAGTTTTCACCCCCAGTAGAAGAGGGGAGGATCCCAACTAAGACTGGGGCCCCTCTTGCTCTGGGCCCCATAGCAGTTGCATGGTCTGCCGCTATGGTAGTTATGCCCATGGTCTCACATACCATAACATGAGAACTTCATTGACTGCTATTGCCACATAAGTTTGTATAGGGTTTGAGTAACTGATAATGGTGATTAGACTCACCTCATCCACTTGATCACGGAGAGGCCGTCCACTCCCATCATGATTGAAGAAAACTTACCACAGGACCTCATGATCACGTTGCCTCAGCATAGTGACATCATCACAGCGTGATCATGTGGTGACATCTTCACGTTCGCCAAGGTCCTCTGTTCAGTCAAGACAGGAGCGGACAGCCTTTCTGTGATCAAGTGGATCAGGTGAGTATAAGTTCTTATTTTCAGCCACCATTTTAGGAAAAATTGATTTATTACCAGGAAGCTCAAGGAAATTCAGCTTCACAGCTAATCAGATTTTTCCTAAACTTTGGATCGAATTCAGCTTTGGATGCTTTGATTCCCTCAACACTATCACCCATGAATGTAAAGTGCTGGGTGAATTTTTCACAGTGAGCAAGGTATCTCAGAGTAAATGGGTATTATGACTTTTTGTACATGTATAATTCTGTTTTTATTTGTTTTTTTTTTTATAAAAGTGGTAAAATTGACCTGACAGAGAAATAGGTAACTGAATGATTGAATTATTATTATCATTTTTATTAATAACATTCATATTCTTGTGATGGAAGCATACACTATCTGAGACGTTTTCCGGCAGCCTGATAATGCAGCTCTAGCTATTTGATTGCAAAAAGAGTCGGAAATTGGTTTCTTGTTTTGTTAATATTTATGCTCGTTCTTGAGAAATGAGACATTGCTAATATCAGATGCTGAACTAACATGGAAAAAGTTCACACCAATGTTACTTTCATGTTGTCGTTCTTCCCGCTTGCTCTGATATAATGGATTTTGTTCTGTGCTTTGAACTCTCAAACCTTCCTGAGTACTTTCATCTCACATTCCTCCACTGCTGGTGATACCGGCCTCCCTTTCCAGGGCTTTGATTGCTAAGAGTAACATTAGGTCTTTGAAGTCTACCACGACTTTTGTTTGGTGGTCAATTGATTTTTCATTTCGGAAGAGTTGGCATGCAGGAATATTGTTCTCAGAGTTTTCACTTAAGCTCCTGTTCATGGACCCAACTGTGACCGAAACATTGGATTTTTACATCGTGATTACTCCGAACATTAACACTTAGTTTTGGTGCAATGTAGACATTCATTTCTGACTTTACAACTTAAGAAAAAGAAAAAGTTTTGTAAAAACTTAAACATTTCTTTTTAACAAATTTGAAAACTGATTTGAAAATATTTTCTTGGAAATTATCTTCTTTCTCTAAGGGTTTACAGAAATAAAATCATTGATGGCCTATCCTTAATTAGGTCAATGCTTAATTTGAATAAATAAATAACAGTTCAGCCCCCAGTGTGACCACCTATTATCATATAAACAGTATCTTCCGCCTGTGCATGTGGTCACTACTAGCAACAAATAACACTGTGCAGACTCACAATATAAGAAAAGAAAAAAGAAGAAAAATTCCCATCCACTCTGTAGACAGAAAAATGAGTATACCTGCACATCAATTATATCACAAAAATATCTTTATTGAAAGTATTAAATATCTAAAAATCTATGCATAAAAGAAGATACAGAGCAATAATAGAAAAAACGCCATCCCTGAGTCGCTATACAACAGTATATGACATAGCTGAATCCTAATATAGACCACAGGTAATAACATACCATCAGTCAATAGTTTCAACAAATATGAATAAGCCCTATCAGACATCGGTTCATTATAGCCAAAAAGTAACATAAACCACACACCATATGTTAGATAGGTGTAAAGACCAAGTGTCCCATACCTGTAGTTAGTAATACGTGACCCAGGGATGGCGCTACCCCGACGCGCGTTTCGGCGTGCCTTCGTCCAGGGGGATAACGCCATCTCTGTGGATCAGATCTTTTATAATCCCCAATACAGGCAAATAACCAATCCCCAAGTGTTGCCTGGAGGGCAGATATTAGGTCATGATGACATTCACCTGATAACTTGTTGGACGCCATGGTGAGCAAGCAATGTGTGCGCGCTTCCCCACACTCAGGAGTCACGTCATCGCATATGCGCGGTCACGTATCACGTGACCAGCGCCGTGACGTCAAGACGCCTGATGCAGGTATCGCGACGTCTCACCACCCATCGTGTCCAAAACATAAGCGCATGCCTGCGCCCTCTGGTGGTAAATATATACATAATTATAACGCCCGCATATAACTAAATACTGCATGCTGAAATATACTAATTAGTACATATACTCCATATTGGGCAGTATGTAAACATGATTCCCACACATGTCTATTATATACATAATTAAAACAAACATATATACTAAACAATCTATATAAAATGCAATATGAATATAAAACATAATTATAATGCATATTGTGTTACTATATTATTGGAATAGAGATACATGATTCTACAAAATAGTTTATTACAGTGCAAAGTGAACAACACCAAAAAATGTGTGTGAAGATGAAAAATATATGTTGTTGATGTGAACACGAAATATATAAAATAGTGTGAGGACTCGTGAACATGATGATGAGAAAATAATCAACAATCTAATGAGTGAAATACATGATATATTAAAAAAAAATATATATATATATAATAATAATACATGTCAGTGCACAAAATTACAGTGCAAACAATGAGTGTGCTAGTGTGAAGAAATGCAAAAAAATGTGCAACAAAAGAAGCATGATCAAATTCATGTCTACAATCAATGTATAGGTATAAGCAAGACACTTGGTCTTTACACCTATCTAACATATGGTGTGTGGTTTATGTTACTTTTTGGCTATAATGAACTGATGTCTGACAGGGCTTATTCACATTTGTTGAAACTATTGGCTTATGGTATGTTATTACCTGTGGTCTATATTAGGATTCAGCTATGTTATATACTGTTGTATAGCGACTCAGGGATGGCGTTTTTTCTATTATTGCTCTGTATCTTCTTTTATGCATAGATTTTTATATATTTAATACTTTCAATAAAGATATTTTTGTGATATAATTGATGTGCAGGTATACTCATTTTTCTGTCTACAGAGTGGATGGGAATTTTTCTTCTTTTTTCAATGCTTAATTTGTTAGGCTTCCATGCTGAAGAACTCTACCCATCAGAATGAATGTTGGTCCAGGTATAGCAGAACATCCATATAAGATTATATGTCTAGTAGTGATGATGACCTATCAAGACAGCCCATCAAGATTACTCAAAAGCCCATTAAGATCAAACAAAAGAAACTTTGAGTATCGTACCTTCCGTCATTCATTATAGTGTCCTTCAGGACCCCTAATGAGTAATGATACATCTAGAAAGTACCATTTGCTTAAATATGTAATATTTTGCACAGCAAACCTAATCATGGCCTGCAGAAGACAGTGGTAGGATTTTATGCTGTTCTGGAGATTTGCTTATAACATGCATTGATGCACATCATCATGGACGAGACATCATCATGGCATGGTTAAAAACACAAAATTGGTAACAGAGCCCCAGGGAATAAAAGCTTCTTCGAGGCAACCAATCTCCTACCACAGTTAGGACCCTTCTATGATATAGAGTTGTTTACATATAAAGGAATTTAACCCCTTCATGCCCAGCACCGTTCTAGTACGGCGCTTGGCGGGTCTTTAAAAATGGTACCCACTTCTGAGCAGAGCGGGCGTCAAAGCCGTGGGTGGCCTGCTGTTTCCTATAGCAGACACCCGAGACTGCTGTCAGCAACCGGCAGTAATAACGATCGTGGACATTTAGCCCCTCAGATGCCGTGGTCAATTCTGACCACAGCATCCGAACACATGAAACACTGGAAGCACACGCTTCCGGTGTTGCTCCGGCTACCCCGTGTGCGAAGGAGCCGGAGCATGTGTGCAGCAGCCCCTGCCTTTGTGAATGACAGGAGGCTGATGCAAAGTATTTCCTATGGAGCCCTTGCCTGTAATAGGGCTCCATAGGAAAGTAGTAAAATCATCATAGACTCCAATGCAATGATTGCTTGTTATAGTTCCCTATGGGAACTATAAAAAAAAGTGTAAAATAATTAAATAAAGTTTTTAAAAATAAAAAACATGAAAATTCCAATCACCCCCCTTTCCCCAAAATAAAAATAAAAGAACTAAAAAAATAAAAAAAATACACATCATGGGTATCGCCATGTATGAAATAAAAAAAGAAAAACGGAAAAAAACGTCAAAATAACCTATTTACCGTTTTTGGTCGCTTCATTTTCTAAAAAAAAAAAAGAAAGAAAAAGTTATCAAAAAGTCTTACACACCCCAGAATGGTATCAATGAAAAGTTCAGATCGCCCGCAAAAAAAAAATATTCATATTTTTTCCAACTTTATAATTATTTTATAACTATCAAAATGCAAGACAAACTATACATATTAGATATCGTCGTATTCTTACTGACCTGTAGAATGAAAGTAACTGGTCAGTTTTATTGCACATCAGACGTCGTAAATAAAAAAAAAACTTAAAACTGTGGCGGAATAGCTTTTTTTTTTTTTTTTTGCAATTTCACCCGATTTGGATTTTTTTTCCCAATTCACCATATGCAATATTAAATGGTGGCATTGGAAAGTACAACTTGTGCCGCCAAAAACAAGCCCTCATACAGCATGGACAGAAAAAAACAAGCCCTCATGTGAACAGAAAAATAAAAAAGTTATGGCTCTGTGAAGGCAGGGAGCGCAAAACGAAAACGCAAAAACAAAAAACCCTCCGGGGCTGAAAGGGTTAATTAACAATGGGAATATTTTAGGTTTATATTCAGAATTTTACTTATAAGCTACATTTTTTTACCTTTTTACTTTATGTGAGCATTTGTATGGCCTGTGAAGGAATAGAAAGAGATTGCAAATGGAAAGGAGGGGGAGGGTGGAAAAGGCACAAGTTTAGTATGTGAATTGAGGGTTGATCCACCCTTGATGAAGCCAATGACGGTGAAACCGGTTGGGTATCCATTAGCATTTAAATATGTGCTGAATTCTTTTTATATTTTGTAAGTACCATCAAAACAGTGATAATTTTATACTACTCAGAGACTGCCCAGTGTTTTTTTTTTGTTTGTTTGTTTGTTTTTGTCTCTCTCTCTCTTCACCCTGTCCAATATTGCTTGGCAGTCAATTCCCCCACTTCAGGTGAAAGTCACCAAATGGAAGACTGAAGAACTATGAAGTGAAGAGTTTTATCAAAACTGGTATAAAAGAAAGCTGACGTAGTTGCTCATAGCAGCCAATCAGATTCCAGATAGACACATAGCCACATTAGACACATATAGAATAGACATCTTCTGACACAATATCTCAACACGCTAGCAAAACAATTGACAGGCTGCAGTTCACATTGCAACCACTGTGTGCCCACACATAGATATATATTTATATATACAGTGCCTTGTGAAAGTATTCGGCCCCCTGGAACTTTTCAATCTTTTGCCACATTTCAGGCTTCAAACAAAAAGATATAACATTTTAAAATTTTGGTGAAGAATCAACAACAAGTGGGTCACAATTGTGAAGTGGAACGAAATTTATTGGATCATTTAAACTTTTTTTGTAATAATAAAACTGAAAAGTGGGGCGTGCAAAATTATTCGGCCCATTTACTTTCAGTTCAGAAGTTGATCTCTGATCTCTGAATGATCCAATGTTGTCCTAAATGACTGATGAAGAGAAATAGAATCCACCTGTGTGTAATCAAGTCTCCGTATAAATGCACCTGCTCTGTGATAGTCTCAGGGTTCTGCATCATGAAGACCAAGGAACACACCAGGCAGGTCCCTGATACTGTTGTGGAGAAGTTTAAAGCCGGATTTGGATACCAAAAGATTTCCCAAGCTTTAAACATCCCAAGGAGCACTGTGCAAGCGTCATATTGAAATGGCAGGAGTATCAGACCACTGCAAATCTACCAAGACCCGGCCGTCCCTCTAAACTTTCATCTCAGACAAGGAGAAGACTGATCAGAGATGGAGCCAAGAGGCCCATGATCACTCTGGATGAACTGCAGAGATCTACAGCTGAGGTGGGAGAGTCTGTCCATAGGACAACAATCAGTCCAACACTTCACAAATCTGCCCTTTATGGAAGAGCGGCAAGAAGAAAGCCATTTCTCAAAGATATCCATAAAAAGTATGGTTTACAGTTTACCACAAGCCCCTGGGAGACACCAAACATGTGGAAGAAGGTGCTCTGGTATTATGAAAGCAAAATTGAACTTTTTGGAAACAATGTAAAACGATATGTTTGGTGTAAAAGCAACAGAGCTCTTCACCCTGAACACACCATCCCCACTGTCAGACATGGTGGGGGCAGCATCATGGTTTGGGCCTGCTTTTCATCAGCAGGGACAGGGAAGATGGTTAAAATTGATGGGAAGATGGATGGAGCCAAATACAGGACCATTCTGGATGAAAACCTGTTGGAGTCTGCAAAAGACCTGAGACTAGGACGGAGATTTATCTTCCAACAAGACAATGATCCCAAACATAAAGCAAAATCTACAATGGAATGGTTCAAAAATAAAGGTATCCAGGTCTTAGAATGGCCAAGTCACAGTCCAGACCTGAATCCAATTGAGAATATGTGGAAAGAGCTGAAAACTGCTGTTCACAAACGTCTCCATCCAACCTCAAAGAGCTCCAGCTGTTTTGCAAGGAAGAATGGGCAAGAATTTCAGTCTCTAGATGTGAAAAACTGATAGAGACATCCCCCAAGAGACCGCAGCTGTAATCGCAGCAAAAGGTGGCGCAACAAAGTATTAATGCAAGGGGGACGAATAATTTTGCACGCCCCACTTTTCAGTTTTATTATTACAAAAAAAGTTTAAATTATCCAATAAATTTCTTTCCACTTCACAATTGTGACCACTTCTTCTCCCAAAATGTAAAATGTTATATCTTTTTGCTTTAAGCCTGAAAAGTTCCAGAGGGCCGAATACTAAGGTCCCCCAATCTGACCCCCTTAGACTTTTATCTTTGGGGTCATCTGAAAGCAATTGTCTATGCTGTGAAGATACGAGATGTGCAGCACCTGAAACTATGGATACTGGAAGCCTGTGAAAGCATTTCTTCTGCGGTGTTGCTATCAGTGTGTGAAGAGTGGGAGAAGAGGGTTGCATTGACAATCCAACACAATGGGCAGCACTTTGAACACATTTTATAAGTGGTCAGAAACTTGTAAATAACTCATGAAAGAATAAAGTTATGTTAAAACCAAGCACACCATTGTTTTTCTTGTGAAATTCTCAATAAGTTTGATGTGTCACATGATCCTCTTCCCACTGAAAAAAAACTAAAGTTGGATCCAAAATGACCAACTTCAAAATGGCCGCCATGGTCACCACCCATCTTGAAAAGTTTCCCCCCTCCCATATACTAATGTGCCACAAACAGGAAATTACTATCACCAACCATTCCCATTTTACTTAGGTGTATCCATATAAATGGCCCACCCTGTATATATAGAATAAACATCTTGTGACTCAATATCCTAAAATCATATTGCTTTGAAAAGCTGGTTAACTTGTGATACACATATCAGGACCTGTCCAAAAGAGGAAAGGTAAGAAAGGACACGTCTGTAATTCTGCAATAAAGTTTTTGGACTGTCCTTTAACATCACACTGTATATTTATCAATCATTTTGTCATAGTTTTAGAAAATATATATTTAAAAGCCTCAGCATAAACTGTAAAGTAAGAAAATGCAGGAAAGGATTTCCTTTGTATATATATATATTTGTTTTCAAACATCTCTCTGCATGTTAATGTGTATACTTCCATTCTGCTTTTTATAATCACTTCGGCTTTTGTCATTTGATGCGCTTGACCTCAGCTGTCCTAAGCTTCCTATCTACAGGCTTGTGACTCACATAAAGCGAGAAAATAATTAGGCCCCACCAACGTTAAGTGGTTACTTAGTGTATGACCAAGTATACTATCTGCTCATAAACTAATTTGCAGAAAGTAACACAGTGTTAAGATTTATTAGTCGATAATATATTCAAAGCTTGTGTCCGACTACTTCATCACCCTGGAAGTATAGATATAATGAGAAAAATCCACCAACACAGCATTTATTACAGTGTCCCCTATTAATAAAACTCAGGACTTAACTCTTAAGTCATTTTAAAATATGGTGTCTTCTCTGCTAGAATTAATGATCCAATCATCGGTACATGTGTCGGGTGCTTTATGCTACAGTAATCACATTAATTACTGTGGCATCTGATTATTTAGAAAGGTTATGCCTGTTTCTGTTATATTTACGGCAGTGGGGTCTTGAACATTCCCGATCAAACAAGGTCTTAAAGGGGTATTCATATCTCTAATATGGTTATGGCAAATTGCAGGAATTTGTCTTAAAGGGGGACTTCAGATGGTTTTTATTTTTTATTGATGGTCTATCCTTAAGATAGAATACCAGATCGGTGGGGGTCTGACAACCCGCACTCCCACGAGCAGTGAATGGAAACAACACTGCAATTACCAGCTCCATCCACTGTACAATGGACCTAGCTGTGTAGTTCAGGCACTGACTTCCAGCTTAAGAGCTCCTCTGAAACAGCTAAACGGCGGGGTGCAGGGTATCGGACCTCCACAGATCATAGACCATCAATCTTAAAATCCTGGAATACCACTTTAAAGTGATTATCAAGCTATGCCTGAAGCCCATCAGAGATCCGTGTAGGCGACACAATGACATCATCGGTGCATCAGGCTGCAAGCAGAGCAGGACACATGGCAGAAGAGGTCCATGTCCTGCACTGCATAGCTAACAGCAGCATGGATGGTATATATTTGATTGAGGTATATTTGTTTGATAGCGTGTCATTGGGCCCCTATACAGTGGGGGAAAAAGTATTTAGTCAGCCACCAATTGTGCAAGTTCTCCCACTTAAGAAGATGAGGTCGGCCTGTAATTGACATCATAGGTAGACCTCAACTATGAGAGACAAAATGAGAAAACAAATCCAGAAAATCACATTGTCTGATTTTTAAAGAATTTATTTGCAAATTATGGTGGAAAATAAGTATTTGGTCACCTACAAACAAGCAAGATTTCTGGCTCTCACAGACCTGTAACTTCTTCTTTAACCCTTTCAGTACCGGAGGTTTTTTCGGTTATGCGTTTTCGTTTTGCACTCCCTGCCTTCAAACAGCCATAACTTTTTTATTTTTCTGTTCACATAGCTGTATGAGGGCTTGTTTTTTGCGGAACAAGTTGTACTTTCCAACTCCACCATTTAATATTGCATGTGGTGTAGTGGGAAGCGGGAAAAAAATTCCAAATTGGGTGAAATTGCAAAAAAAAACGCTATTCCGCTACAGTTCTACGGGTTTCTTATTTACAATGTTCAATGTTCATTAAAACTGACCAGTTACTTTCATTCTACTGGTCAGTACGAATCCGGCGATACCTAATATGTATAGATCTTCCTGCGTTTTGTGATAAAATAATTATAAAGTTGGCCTTTTTTGTTGTCATATCTTGACCCCTATAACTTTTTGGTATTTATGTGTACGGAGCTGTATGGGGGCTCATTTTTTGCGGGGCGATCTGAAGTTTTTATTGATACCATTCTGGGGTGTGTATGACTTTTTGATCACTTTTTATTTTGGCGAATCGCCATTTGGACGCTTTTTTCCGCCACACAATTCGCTGTATTGGAATTTTTTTTTATATTTTAAAAGTACGGGCGTTTTCGGTCACGGTGATACCCATGGTGTCTATATTTATTGTTATTTAGGTATTTATTTTTTAATTATACGGAAAGGGGGGTGATTTGAACTTTTATATTTTTTTATTTTTTATATATTTTTTAACATTTTTTTGTGATTATTTTAAAACTCAAATATGAGCAAATAGATTGTGTTTTTTATTTTTTTCTTTAATGAGGGTCTTTTATTTTTGACTTAACGACCGAATTTGCTCATTTCTAGTGGCCAGAATAATAATTGCACTTTGAAAGCTGTGAACCTCATCAGCGAGGTTTGCAGCTTTCAGATCGTGTACAGACACCCCGATTGGCCACACGGGGTGTCTGTACACACGGGGTGTCTGTAGACGCAACCAGATGCCGTGATCATGTGTGATCACGGCATCTAAAGGCCTACGAAGATGCCGCCGATGGCGGTAAGTACCCGCAAGTCTCTGCTGTTAGAAACAGCAGAGACTTGCCGGCCATGACGCTCGCCGCACGTGCGAGCGGGTGCCATGTGTCCGCATTGCCCCAGCGCCGTACATGTACGGCGCTGGTACTCTAAGGGTTAAGAGGCTCCTCTGTCCTCCACTCATTACCTGTAGTAATGGCACCTGTTTGAACTTGTTATCAGTATAAAAGACACCTGTCCACAACCTCAAACAGTCACACTCCAAACTCCACTATGGTGAAGACCAAAGAGCTGTCAAAGGACACCAGAAACAAAATTGTAGAGGCTGGGACGACTGACTCTGCAATAGGCAAGCAGCTTGGTGTGAAGAAATCAACTGTGGGAGCAATAAGAAAATGGAAGACATACAAGACCACTGATAATCTCCCTCCATCAGGGGCTCCACGCAAGATCTCACCCCGTGGGGTCAAACTGATCACAAGAACTGTGAGAAAAAAAACCCAGAAACACACAGGGTGACCTAGTGAATGACCTGCAGAAAGCCGGGACCACCGTAACAAAGGCTACCGTCAGTAACACACTACGCCGCCAGGGACTAAGATCCTGCAGTGCCAGACGTGTCCCCCTGCTTAAGCCAGTACATATCCGGACCCATCTGAAGCTTGCTAGAGAGCATTTGGATGTTCAAGAAGAGTATTGGGAGAATGTCATATGGTCAGATGAAACCAAAGTAGAACTGTTTGGTAGAAACACAACTCGTCGTGTTTGGAGGAGAGTGAAAGCTGAGTCGCATCCAAAGAACACCATACCTACTGTGAAGCATGGGGGTGGCAACATCATGCTTTGGGGCTGTTTCTCTGCAAAGGGACCAGGACGACTGATCTGTGTACATGAAAGAATGAATGGGGCCATGTATTGTGAGATTTTGAGTGCGAACCTCCTTCCATCAGCAAGGGCATTGAAGAAGAAACGTGGCTGGGTCTTTCAGCATGACAATGATCCCAAGCACACCGACAGGGCAATGAAGGAGTGGCTTCGTAAGAAGCATTTCAAGGTTCTGGAGTGCCCTAGCCAGTCTCCAGATCTCAACCCCATAGAAAACCTTTGGAGGGAGTTGAAAGTCCATGTTGCCCAGCGACAGCCCCAAAACATCACTGCTCTAGAGGAGATCTGCATGGAGGAATGGGCCAACATACCAGCAAAAGTGTGAGCCAACCTTGTGAAGACTTACAGAAAACGTTTGACCTCTTTCATTGCCAACAAAGGAGACATAACAAAGTATTGAGATGAACTTTTCTTATTGACCAAATACTTATTTTACACCATAATTTGCAAATAAATTCTTTAAAAATCAGACAATGTGATTTTCTGGATTTGTTTTCTCATTTTGTCTCTCTCATCTTTTTAAGTGGGAGAACTTGCACAATTGATGGCTGACTAAATACCTTTTTTTCCCCACTGTAGAGGGTCATTATTATAACAGAGGGATCACTATGACATTGGTTCCACTGGGGGCACTATATATTTTTTTCTACAGGCACACATAAGGGGACATTTTTAGGGGTAATTTTTTGTACTGGCACACATTATGGAGGCTTTTTTACTACTGAGCACTAAAGACAGGTATTGTTACTTCTGGGGATTACTATGGGGGTGTATTACGACGAGAGGGTACTATGGTGGGTGTCATTACTACTGGGCACTAGTGCTACTGGGACACTATAGGTGGGCATTATTACTTATGGCTGTATTATTACTACTGGGGGGATTACTCTGGACTCCGCTACTGCTGGATGCCCTGTAGTGGGAATTATTACTACTCGTGGACCACAGAGAACATTATTCTGGGGCACAATGGGAGACATTATTACTACTATAGGGGCACTATTATCACTAAGGGTACTCTGGGCACTAAGGGGGTTGGTCAATTATACAGCAAGATTAGCAATGGAAGCTTATCAAATCAGAGACTGCTGACAGAGGCTCAGAACAGAGACTATGACCGCAGTGTTAGCCTTATTTTGTTAACATTTATCAGTGTTCGCATCCTTGTCATTAGGCGATACATGGCATAAGAAGGTTGAGAACCACTGGTATAGATCTTTAGTTTTACATCAAAAGATAAAAAAAGACAAAAATGTTGTGCTTTGGGTCTTCTATCTTTTTGCTATCTGACATGTGTCACTTTATGTGGTAATAACTTTTTATTGCTTTTACTTATCCAAGTGATTGTGGGACTGATGTTTCGTGACACATTATACTTAAAGTTAAAGGTAAATTTGGGTCGATATGTTTTACAGTTATTTATTTTAAAAAAATTCAACATTTACAGAAAATTTGAAAAAAGTAGCAAATTTCTAAAGTTCAATTTCTCTGCTTTTAAGACAGATAGGGATATCTCACAAAATAGTTATTAACTCTTCCCGACTGCCCACTGACTATATACTTTCCATCTGCACTTGATAGATAGCACATACAGTATATAAACGGTCTGACAGCCCAGCTATACAGCAATGGGATTAAAGCTCCTGCTCCAGCAATCTAGGTCAGGTCGTGGCTGTCAGACACAGAGGGGACCCTGAGGAGAAGACAGGAGCGGTTTATTACCACTTCTCCTGCATGAGCGCAGGGTGGAGAGCAGGAAGCTGCAGAGCCACTTCCTCTATTAGTTCCATCGGGCATGTGACCACCGGGTATCTCGGGACAGGATCAGAGCTGCAGGTCTAAGGAGACCCTAATCCGCTCTGCCTGTGTGTAATGTGGATGCCCAGGGCCATTTCAGCAGTTTTCAATATTTTTGAGGGGGCAGCATCCACACAGCAGTTCCCTTTAAGCAGCTCCCCCTCCTGGAGCGCTGGGAGCTGCGGTCCTGTCACTCACCGACCACTAAGCTCCTCCCCTGCTTCAGGCTGGCGGTGCACATAATGGTGAAGCAAGAAGACTTCTCCCTGCTCCACAATTTAGCCACAGTTTGCGTTGCCGTCATGTGCGGGCGGGGCCTGCAGCCCAGAAATCTGCATAAGCTCCGCTCACGCAGTGCTGCAGAGCGATCTGTGTCTGCAGGGGAGAGAGGACTGTAAGCTTCAGGAACGGGACAATGTGAGTAGTCACTGTTTTTTGTTTTTTTTTGTGTGTTTTTTTTAACACAGAGAGAGCACTTCTGCTACAAAGGGGGCACAGTGGGCATTACTACTAATGGAATAAAACACGTTTGCAAAATGTATTTTTATTATTTGTTCATATGTTATTTTCCAAAGTTAAGAAAAAGTCATAGCAATCATAGAACTTGAACATCTGCCAAATACAATTATCTGGAAAAAATAAAAAAAATTGACAAAAAGGTTAACAAAGTGAACATAAATTAATAGATAATCTGGAAATAATCCAGATTGCAAGACGCATGATTCAAGGGAACATTTTGACCCCACTGGTGTTTTGCAAAAAATAATGCATAGCAGATGGTGCAAAGTGAAAATTGTTCCAATTTTTCCCCACGCGTGGCATTTCAGTGCCCAATATGATTTGCCCATCATGTTCCAGTGTGAAAAGTCAGCCCTTTTATTATTATGCTGTGCTTTCTGGTTTTAGAAACCTGAACGTATGAGAGGGCTCAGAGGTATAAGAGCACCATGCACATTTTGTGGCCGAATGAGGTGATTTACAATGCTTGTGCTGACAACTTTAGAAGCTCTGGGGTAAAATAATACATTCTGAAAACTCTGCCCCTCATGGTTTATGGAGTGGAGCAAACATTTTTGATGCCACAAGCATTTTGCAGAAATTAATTAGCAGGTGACCATGAAAAATAGAAAATTGCACATTTTCCACTACATTTCAGCAGTGGCATAGCTCCATACTCCATACTTTAAAACACTGTTCCCCCCTCACAGTTGCTATGCCTTCATTTGTCCGGCTCACAGTAGTTATGCCCACATTGTGCCCCTCATTGTAGTTATGCCCACACTGTGGCCCCTCACAGTAGTTAGGCACCCATCGCGCCCTTCCCCAATAGTTATGCTCGCATTGTGCTCACCTCACAGTAGTTATTCCCACATTGTGCCCCCACACAGTAGTTATCCCTTCACTGTGCCCCTTTCACAGTAGTCATGCCCACATTGTGAAACCATATACCATATGTCTATTTTTTCAGTTTTACATAATAATAGCATTTTTTAAGAAAATAAATCATGTTTTTGTGTTGTCATTTTTTTCAATTCAATATTTTTCTTGAATAGTCTTGTGTGAGGGCTTATTTTTTTAGTGGGTTGAGATAATTTCATTGGTACCATTTTAGGATACGTACAACTTTTTGATCGCTCAATATTATAATTTTTGAGAGGCGAGGTGACCAAATATGGCTTTTCTGGCATAATCTTTATTTTAATTTTTTATGGGGTTCACTTAATGGGTAGATCATGTAATGTTTTTATGTAGTTTTTTTTTTTTTTTAAGTTATGGACATGGTGATACCTAATATGTATTTTTAGCTATTTTTTACAATAGTAAATGGTTTCATAAGGGTTAAGGTTGCTACTTATATACTTTTTTTTTTTTTTATTTATTAATTTCTGCGCCATCCTTGCCACTTTCTGAAAAAAGGGTGTGGTGCTGGGGAGTGGGTAGGGCCAGTGGGCCCCGCATATTTATCTCCATTTGTACCATGTCAAAAATTAGGCGCAATGTGCAAAAGCCCAGAAGATTTCAACGACTGGGTTAAAATGCCGGTCGTGGATATATTTCCACATTAATGTGCTCATTGGGACCAAAAATGATTTAGTCCTAAAAGAATTAAAGGGTTTCTGTCACCAGTTTTTTCGGTATGAATCAGGCTGACATTAGAGATGTGCTAATGTCACCTGATTCCAAATATATATCTGTTTTATTTACTGGTGCCCCCATTTTTATATAAAATGAACTTTTGTTTTATGCTAATAAGGCCTCTAGGTGCAAGGGGCATTACCCCTGCTCCTAGAGGCTCTGTTGATTGACAGGACCAGGCAGAGAACAGTCACATGGTTTAGGAGGAGACAGGCTGTTTGTGTGATCCTAACCATGTGACTTAACACATGGTCATGACATCATTGAAGGTCCTTGCAAGCAATGGAGTGTCTCTTCTCTGCCTGGGCCTGTCAATCAACAGAGCCTCTAGGAGCAGGGGTAACGCCCCTTGCACCTAGAGGCCTTATTAGCATAAAACAAAAGTTCATTTTATATGAAAATGGGGGCACCAGTAAATAAAACAGATATATATTTGGAATCAGGTGACATTAGCACATCTCTAATGTCAGCCTGATTCATACCGAAAAAATTGTTGACAGAAACCCTTTAATGGAATAATAAACATGTTTGCAAAATGTATTTTCTTCTAAAGTATATTATTTTCCAAAGTTAAGGGAAAAAATCCAGAAATCATAGAACTTGAACATCTGCTGAACACATCTCTGATTACCTGTAAAAAAAAATAAATAAATTGACAAAAAGGTTAAAAATACAGTGAACATGAATTAATAATAGCTAATCTGGAAATAACTCAGATTGTGAGACATATGATTCATTTCTCATCTGAATTTCTACCTCCGGGTCCTTTTTCTTCATCTGCTGGAAGCAGAGTTTAAGCCGATTTACCATAATGTTGAACATGGGTTTTCACATAGACTGCAGCCTGCTAATTGCCTCGCAAAAATATGAGCTGAGTACTTTCCCCCTGAATTAATTTTATTGACATAAATTAGCTATTCCAAGGAATGCCGCCGGGAAAATGTAACTAAAAACACAACTGGATGAGATGTGGACTGATTGGTGGAATTTTAATACCAGGTAGAAATGCTTAGAAAGTAGAACTGGGCTTTTTTTCCCCTATGACTTTGCCCTGTATTAAACACATAGGGGGTCATTCATTAAGACCAGCATTTTAGACTCCGGTCTTGATATTCCCTATAGCTGGCAGTGTATCCACCACAGTTATGTAGAGGCACCAGTCTCTATGTAACTTTGTCATATCCAGCGCCACTTCTAAATGTAAGACAGCTTCTGAGCTGGATAATGCTGCCATACAGTGACTGGATAACAGTGTATAAGGGGGGCACAGTATAGATTATAAGAGGGCACAGTACAAGATATGACTAGGGACACTGTGCAGGGTATGGTAAGGGGGTAAAATTCAGGGTATAAGAGGGCATAGTACAGGTTAGGAGGCAAAGTATAGGGTATAAGGGGGCATAGTACAGTTTAGGAGGCACAGTACATGGGCCTGTGCTTCCTACAGTGTATTATAAGGGGCACAGTACAGGTTAGGGGGCATAGTAAAGTGTAGGGGGCACAGTACAGGGTATCAGACTCACTAATGTTGGTCAGGCTGGCGAGGAGTCTCTAATGTTGGTCAGGCTGGCAGCAGCAGTAGTGCTCAAAGGCTGGCGTGGGTGGGCGAGGGCTGAAACACAGCTCTACTTCTTCTTGGCTGTCACAGCCAGAGCAGGAGGTCAGCTAGGCCTGTGATGGTTAACCTCCGGCACTCCAGTTGTGGTAAAGCTACAACTCCCAAGATATACACTTACTTGGCTGTTCTCAGAACTCCAGAATGGAGCATGCTGGGAGTCGTAGTGTCGGTGACGGAGGTTAGCCATCACTGATAGGCGTAGCAGGCACATCCAGTGTCTACTTGAACGATTGGCAGAGCAGCAGCTTCCACCCACTGCTGCTCCACCAATTAGCTAACAGCAGCAGTGCGGAGGAGAGGTGGGAGAATCCCTCTCTCCCCTCTCCTCTTGTTTCAATAATGGGCCACAGTGTTACGACCCCCTCACCCTGACCCCAGAGAGAGAAGGAAATTGTAAAATAAAATAAATAAATAAAAAATTTGATTATTAGAAATATGTCCCTGCTGACAACACCTCTGCTCCTGGGCCCCAAAACAGGCTCTTCGTCTACACCACTGTTCAGGCTCTTATACACATGACCATACATTACTTTGTATCAGTATCAGTCAAGAGCAGCGTGCATGCACCTTAGGGAGACCAGGAGAGGCTGTGAGAAGAACATACAGGTCGTGTAGGCCTAACAGAAACTTGGGATACCTGCTGAGGAGTCAAACAAGCATGTGAATGGCCATAGACTGCCGAAGGATGTGTGTAGTTCCTGCAGCTATGGGCTGTGAACATAACTTCTCAACCTCTTCTAAATAGATCTTCAATGTTCCAGACCTCATTCTCAATTTCTTCTATATAGCTTTTCTATATGAAAAATACAACTTCTGGAGTTATTCTATTTCAGACCACTTCTTCTACAGCTCTAGTCTAGTTTCTTTTGTTTTGTTGCCCTTCTATTAGCCACGACACATTTTCCTATACATATCTTCTCAAGTTATTTTATGATGCTTCCTTGTCCCAGATCACATCTTCTCCTCCTCTTTCATCTTGGTCTTCTTCAACATTTCAGTGCCTTCCTTCCACAGCTGTTTTATGTAACTCCTCTATGTGGTAAATAACAAAATTATCATATAATATAAGCATCTGCTCTATGTTCCACTCCATTTCTTCTCCAGCTCTTCTTTATGTCATCTTTGCTTTGGAGTTAGACCTTAGTTCAGACTGATGGAAAAGATCAAACCCCGCAGCTGAATATACTGTACAATAACTTTGGGGGGGAGGGGAGTTTAACTATATTGAAAAAGAGCAAGACATTTTTTTTTTCTTTGCATCATAATAAACACAGGGAATGTTTATGTTGGTGAAGACATAAAATATTAAAGGAAATACATGAGGACACCTAATTCTGAGGGTATTTGTCACGCTCTGGTGTGGAGGGAATAGCCACACCGAGCGTATGAGGGAAGGGAAAAGACCAAAACCAGGGAAATGGTCACCTCCTGCAGGGAACCCTGAAATTAGGCCCTGACTGACTACCAGTATGAACAAACCTGGGTTGTAGGAAAGTTCATACACAGGAACCTAATAATAAATGCACCCTAGAAAACCCTGCAGCTAGTGACAAGAAAGAGTAAACCCGTTCCTCCAAGAGTAAGGACGAACAGGAGACGCCAAAAGGAAAACCACAAAAGGGAAATGTCACTTATCTTATGCAGATATCGCAGCAATCGGATCTCAGCCGAGATCCACACCACACACTACTAAGAAGGCAGAAAGTATAAACCGCAAGGGATACTGGGAGAGGAAGGGGTAAATAGGAGAAAGCTAATTACCACAGCCGCAACAGCTGAGGGGAAGGGGTGTGGTGAACAGCAACCAAACCAAGGGAAAAGCATGTCAAATTATGTCCCTTTAGAAAGCCGCGCAGAACGTCTGATAGCAGACGCAAGCCCACTCGTGACAGTATTGCTTAGAGTTCATTTTTTGCTTTAACTTCTTATACTGGAGGGTGTTAATTGGAGGATTGTTTAGCTTGCTGCACCATTGTGAATACAATACGGGTGACGTGGATCATGAGTAACTGTCATATACGTTCTATATTAAGTGTATTATTAATAGCACATTGGATATTACACATTATTGAACATGACTCTTCCATTATCAGTGTGGTTTTTATTTCTTTTTGTTAATTTTTTGTTAATCTCTTTGAATGAGCTGACCTGTGCTCCAAGGGATGTTGAGACATGTGCCCTGGGAGATGCCTTGGTCAGGGTATGTAAATATATGGCTAGAGCAACTGAATCCTTCCCATAGGATGAAGGAAAGCCTATTGATACAGTTACAGCCTTGATGTCACAATTTCATGTCAGTTGACATCAGAAGAAACTCAGATCCTGGACGTTTAGCCCCTTAGATGCCAAATAAACAGCATCAGTAGCACTTAAAGGCTGTGTACAGATTAATTAAAAAAATGAAAAACAAACATCATATAGTACATGGCAATCTCTTTTTAACAAAGCTAGAACAACCCCTGTACCTCACATAGATCAAGAGAGCTTCTCATTTATTGCTCCAATTGCTTTGCTAGATTTGTTTCAAGCTGGCATCTCAGGGGGTGTGTCTTTTTTTCAGGGGGTGTGTGCTTTCTGCTGCAGCTCTCCCCCTATCATAAGTTGGGGGGTGTCCTTTCTGCAGCTCTCCTTGTAACTGTCACAACTTCTAACAGTATATCTGGCTGTTGGGAGTTGAAGGATTGAACTTAGTATGTGCGACCACCTCAGTCAGGTGGACAGACAAATAAGGAAGTTGATATTTACCTAATGTGTATCAGGAGCTCTCCAGCTGCTGGACCTGTCAGTATGATTGGAAACGGATCAATCCAGGTTCAGTCTCTCCGTCCAATCACAGAGTGAGGCGGGGTATTTAAAGCAGCTGGTTCCAATCATCAGTGTCTGGTATTTTGTACAGGGACCAGCAACCTTCGGCACTCTAGCTGCTGTGAAACTACAACTACCAACATGCACACTTTCTTCGCTGTTATTGTAACTCCCAAAGAAGTGAAAGGAGGATTCTGGGAGTTGTAGTTTTAGAACCGCTGGAATGCCGGAGGTTGCTGATCCCTGGTCTAGTCTCTGTACTGTTTGCTGTCTCTTCTTTTTGCCCCATAGTTTGTTTTTGGATTATCCTTTGCTGCTGATTCTGCTATTAACTCTCCTGGCATCGACTCCGGCTTGTTCCTGAATTTTTTTTTTGCTTGCTCCAATCTTCGTGTTTGTCTCTCCTGGTTCTCTGACCCTGCCTGCTGAGGCTTCTTTTACTTACCTGTATTTTTCTGAAAGATCTTCTACTAACATGTTAGCACCCATAACCTGTTATCTGGATCTGCAGATCTATCCTGGGTCCTTAGCAGCCAAGTCCATCTTGCTTCTTGGCCAGCTCTGGTGAACATCTAAGGGTAGTCTTAGCTTCATACTACCCGGAGAGGTTTCAGAAGGTTGGTAGAAAGTTTTGGGCACACTATCTGTGGTCTGGACGGTGACTGCAGTTTTCCCAACAGTTTATAGGCACCTTTACATGGCTTTCCTTGCAAACGTTATGTCCGTGGTGGCCTTTCTTTGTTGTGCTGTGAGAACTGTATTGTATGCTTTAAACCGATACAACATTTCTCATGTGCTGCTCACCTCTACATTATGCCGATTCACTGGAAAACTGAGAAATAAACTGCAGCTCCATCCCCCTCCTCCCAATGTGAAGGAGCGCTCTTCATTCACTGAAAAACTTTCAAAAATAGCCAAGCCAGGGGTCTCCGCTACTTTTTAAAGCCCCATAGCAGTGAATAGAGACTACACAGCCAACTCTGAATTCAACGTACTACCAGAAATACCTGAGCCAACACTTGACTATTTTCATGACTTCCATAGGGGTGAATAGAAGGTGGCCATGTTTGGGTGGTTCACTCTCCTTCACATTTAGGGGCTTGTTTTGGAGATAGGAGCAGGTCCCAGAGGTGGAACCCGCACCTGACATAGATGGCATATCATAGTGATATGCCATCAATGTCTGAAATGGGAATATTCCATCAATATTTTAGTTCTAAAACGCCCATTAACCCAATCCTTTCATTCTTTATTGTGGAGAGGTGTGCATTAGCAGGATCTTCTCTACCTTTATCTTTTTCACTATACATACATTTTTATTTTTATTTTTTTTGCTGTAGGGGAAATATGCTTCTACATTGTTCCCAGATTTGTTCTTTACGTGAGATAGAATCCTTATGGGAATGAAGAAAAGTTGACTTGAGCACAAGAGGTTGAAGATATTTCTTAGATTATCAACCAAAGCCAAGGCTTGGTACACATAGTTCTTCTCTAACCGTGATCCAAGTATAAACAATTTATACATTTTCTAAGACATTGTACATTTTTTAAGATTCTCTTAACCCTCGGTTCAGACTTTGCAGGCACTTTGTGTATTCCGGAAAGACTTTAGGCTCTCAGAAATCTAAAGTGTCAATTTTCATGACAGAGACTACAGCTTGGAACTTACATGGGGGACGTCTTCACGGTTCTTAAGAAAAAGTAGTGTTTTCCTATGGGAAAGTATCTACACAGCCGAGTTATTTTCGCAAGAAATAGGCAATCCCCAAGTCCCAGGCTCAACAGCTGCTTGGTTTAGATGAAGAAATAGCTACTTAAAACAAAAAAGCTCTCGGAGAACAATGAGAAATGTCTTCTCTTCCAACGTCAATGAAAAATGAGACGCATCAGACAATCAGGTGTCATCCTTGTGTCTTGTGTTTGATAGCAAGACTTGACCACCAGGGATACCATTTTTTATTTTTTTTCCTTCCATAAAAAGATACAGAGAATCTGCTGTTTGCCAGCCTAATGCTTAAATGCTGAAGAATTTACTATCAAAATATGCTGTCAAGATCCTAGGAGCCGTGAAGTCTAAAATATATGACACATCACTCAGTGCGCCGCAGCTGTGTATTAACACAATGGCATCATTAGCTAAGCCATTATACACAGCCCGTAATGGGAATCGTTTCACAATTAATTAAAGTTGGAGAAATATATGCATTGTTAGATCATTATGGCAAGCACCAGTTGAGTGATTTATTATTTTGCTGGGGCTCTTTAGTAATCAGTTTTGATAACTATCCTTAGTCTAAATACTAATGAGGATTGAGTGGAAGACCAAAATTCGAGGAAGGCAAACGGGCGAGTCCTCTAACAGAAAGTGGACCTCAATAAAAAAAAGTAACAAAAAATGATTACTATTTAGGGGCCGTGCAGACGGCCGTGATATTGCGGGTCCGCAAAAATGCGGATCCGCAATACCACGGATACAGCCTGGCAAATTGCGGAACACACGGCCAGGCGCCCCGTTCAAAATGTCTATTCTTGTCCGCTGTTGCGAACAAGAATAGGACATATTCTATAATTTCTTGCGGAGCCACGGCTCGGCAAGAATAGGTGCCGGCCATTGAAGTGAACAAGCCAGCACCTATTCCGCAATTTTGCGGAATAGGTGCAGACCCGTTCACACGCTCATGTGAACAGGCCCTTAACCTACTCTCAGAGGCATACATTGACCTCATAGGGCCCCATAGCAAGACGTGGTAAAGGCCCCCCGTGCCACCAATTTCTCAGTACACGTGCATCAAACATTCCCAGACAATGCCTTGGGTTTCTAACAAATTTAAATTTTTTTATTTTTTTTTTAAATGAATTTGTAATGAAAAAAGTCACCAACTTTATCCAACTTTTAGGTCAGAAAAAAATCGAACAGGTGCTTCAAAAATATGGTGCCACCATATTTCTTAATATATTGCCATAAATACATAGATAAATTCTGCTGCTCCACTTCACATATTACAAATCTGTCTGCTTGCAGTTGCCACTAGGGGGAGCTCAATGCATAGGAGTTTACACTGTGCAATGGTAATGTCTTTGTAGTGAGCTCCTCCTAGTGAAGGCTGAATGAAAATGCAGTGTTTTCGCCTCTAGCCCCCCCTTCCCTCCTCCCGGGCCTCGTAGAAGTCACGTGGTCTACTTCCATTGAAGTTACACCACTGCCTACTGTACAGGTAGACATTTAGTAAATGCCTATAAGAAAATTGTACCCTTTGTAATATATCTTAAAGGAGGTTGTCCCATTTGGATATTTATGATATATCTACAGGATATGCAAGTAATGGCTGATAGCGGCACTTCTCACCTCTGGGACCAGCTCCTATCTCAAGAATGGGGTTTCGTTGAGCACCACTGGGCCATACATGCTCCTCTCCAAATTCATTACTATGAGACTTCTGAGACTTCTGAAAATAAGCAAGTGTGCTTATTTAGCCTGTCCCTTTGGGACATTTAGCATAGTGCCATACATTTTATTGTGGCTGCATTTGGCTTTGCAGCCCAATCTCATCCACTTGAACAGAACTGAGCTGTAGAAAGGCCTTGAGACTGATGGAAATGACGTCACAGGCCTCCCTTTACAACATCTTATTTACAGAGAAGTCTGGTTATCAGATTCTCAGCAGTCAGGTATTAACAAGATATTCTAAGGCTATCTCATTAATATTTAAAGGGGTTCTCCCATGATTAATGTAAAAAATGAAAATCAGGCCTTGTATAGTACATGACAATCTCTAACAAAGCTAGACCCAGCCCTGTACCTCACATGGATCCAGAGATCTCCCCATCCATTGTTCCAATTATTCTGTTAGATTCATTTCAAGCTGGCAGCTCAAGAAGCCTGTCCTGTCTGCTGCAATTGGTGGTAGTTTAAGGACACAACTGAGCATGTGCATCCACCTCATTGAGTAGGACAGAGAAATTAAAAAAAAGTAAACAGCAAATGGTGCTATACAGATAGATTTCATTGAATAACTCAGAGACTATACTAAATTTATAATTACTCTTGGTCACAATCATTGTTAGGAAAGGCCAGCTGATGCAAATTTAAAAGCTTTAAAAAAATACCCAGACTCCTTTAACCTTGTCCCCAAAAACAACAGCTATGGGTTCTTCTAAGCAACTGCTTAACACTCTAAAAAATAAAAATGGTTGAGGCTCACAAAGCAGGAGAAAGTTATAAAAAGATAGCAAAGTGTTTTCAGGTTGCCATTTCCTCAATTCAAAATGTGATTAAGAAATGGTAGACAACATGAACTGTGGAGATAAAGAGAAAGTCTGGAAGACCAAGAAAAATTTCAGAGACAGCTGCTTGTAGGATTGCTAAAAAGGCAGATTAGAACTCCTGCTTGACTACAAATGACCTTCAGGAAGATTTAGCAGAATCTGGAGTTGGGGTACATTGTTGTACTGTTCAGCAACACCTGCACAAATAAATATGGTCTTCATGGAAGAGTGATCAGAAGAGACCTCTCCTTCATTCTCATCACAAAAGTCAGCATCAGAAGTTTGCAAAAAAAAAACAAACATTTAAATAAGTCTGATGCATTTTGGAAACAAGTCCTGTAGGCTGATGAGGTTAAAATAGAACTCTTTGGCCACAACGAGCAATGGGCCAAATATGTTTGGAGAAAAAAGGGCACAGAATTTCATGAAAAAGAAACATCTCTCCAACCATAAAATGATCTGTAAAAAAAAAAAAGCTAAAGATGGTAAAAGGATGGCTTCTACGAATAGATAAAGATCCTAAACAACTCAAAATCTACAATAGACTACATCAAAAGGAGCAACAGGTTTTATCATGGATCCTGCAATCTCCTGATCTGAACCTCATTGACTATTTCCTACTTTCAA
The DNA here is from genome assembly GCA_900303285.1 of Rhinella marina. Classification (NCBI taxonomy): domain Eukaryota; kingdom Metazoa; phylum Chordata; class Amphibia; order Anura; family Bufonidae; genus Rhinella; species Rhinella marina. The sequence goes on along the minus strand of ONZH01007321.1, from coordinate 34,002 downwards.
TGTCAGCAGCATGTAGCTCATGGCGGAAGTCATGTATGGTGAGCTGGTTCGGTGGGTATATAAAGTGTGTGATAGGCGGTCTTTACACATGCCCCTCATTGTCATGGGTAAAAGGAGAGATTTATCGGAGCTGCAAAAGGGATAATTATTGGCTTTCAGGCCAAGGGTGTCAGTTTTTCTGAAACTGTGCGGTGTGAACTGTTCTTGTGACGCTCTGGTGAAAGTGTATGGTGAGTGGACAAATGGCACAAATGCAAGTAAGAAACAAGAAAACTGCAGAGCACCACATGCCATTGACATGAGAGGTGGATGTCAGCTATGAAGGTGGGCAAAGGCAGACTGACACTCTATAGTCAAACAGCTCACCCCCAAAATGAGCCAGGGGGCTACCAAACGTATGTCTAAAAGAACAGTTCAGCAAACTCTACTATGTATGCGGTTCCAAAGTAGGTGAATGGTCCCTGCACCTCTGCTAAAGAAGTTGCATTGGCAGAAAAGGCTTCACTTTTGCGGCAGTATAGGAATTAGACTTTTGCTGACAGGCAAAGGGTCGCCTTCTCCAATGAGTCATGTTCTCAGCTTTATGGAACGGATGGACATTGGCATGTCAGGAGAGAAACATCAGAGAACAAACCCCCTGTGACCATTGCTGGAAGAACACAAGTTGGTAGTGGCAGTGTTATGGTCTAGGGAATGTTTTCGTGGCACTTTCTGGGCCACTCACCCATGTGGAAGGCACTGTCCAATGATTTGGATATAAATCTATCCTTGTAGATCATGTACACCCATACATGCTGATTGTCATCCCTGGGGCCGATTGGATCTTCCAGCAAGACAATGAGACATGTCACGACTAGAAATGTCTGAATTTGGTTTGAAGAGCATGAGCAAGACTTACAAGTTCTACCCTGGCATCCTAATTCCCCAAATTTAAACCTGATTGAGCATCTGTGGGACCACATCCATTGGTCCACTCTATGGATCCTCCTCACTCCCCCTCCAGGATCTGTGGGATGCACTGCAGTCAGCATTGCTCCAGATACCTGTGACCACCTACCAGGACCCTATTGAGTCACTCCCAGCCAGTCCAGCTGATGTCCATGCTGCAAACAGTTTTTACTCTAGATATTAGCTGGTGGTCTCAACCGTGAATAGATAGATAGATAGATAGATAGATAGATAGATAGATAGATAGATAGATCTATTATTTTTTAGATGAAGGATACAGATCAGCTCCTCCTCCTTCCTCCCCTTCTCTGTACAGTGACCTCTTCACATGGCACAGAGCATGCTCATTGCACTCAAGGCTCGTGGTAAACCAGATCTGCACAGCAACCTTTACAGACGCTCAGGCTGTGCAGTAAAACAAAATCTAATTAGAAAATAAAACTAGATTATAAAAAAGGAACACTATACTATACATATACAATACAATTAGTTAAAATAAATAAGGTGATACATTTCATACTTTATGCATTACAGTAATCATAATTGGATTCTAGGATTGACCCCAATAACCATTTTATTTTTATTTTATTAGCGAGTTCTCTACTTGAGCCTTGCAAATATATTACTGCAATATGAAAACAGCAGAACATTTACGGCGTCTCCAGAATTGCCATAATCAATTAATTTTCTGATGTTAGAACAGGAAATAAAATTGACTTGACCATATGCTCCTTTTTATATTTTCATTCTGAGAAACAATTTGCAGATCCTATAATAAACTCAATTTTTGTTTTCCCCCCAGAACACTTCTAGAATAGATATAAAATTATCTGCCCGCACATTCTGGGGTCAGGCTGAATTCATGTACAAAAATAAGAAATTACATTACATATTAATTCAAGACACAGTCTACGAAGATAGTCCTCATATCTGAACATTTACAGATCAAAGGTTCAATTAATATAAACAGAATTTCCCCTTTTCTATTAGGAGAAAAAAATATATAAATGGTAAAAGCAAAAAAAATTGGATTTAACCTTTCAAGTCAAATCATTTGCATAATTGGAAATAATTGGGGTCTTAAGTTATTTTGGGCCCCAATCTGTATAAGTGCGCTACTGCATAACAAAAAGACAAGGGAGTGAAAAGAAAATCAGAAGGTTTTGTGTGATTTTCAACTTGTGATTGGCTGTGGTTTCCTCACCCAATCAACATATAGTGTCCCTACTAAAGGACTGAGATTCTAGTCTCCAAATAATTGTATGCCATTTATACCTAAAATGGTTATGGGGTTCCCTCTAAAACGGCCTCTATAGCTACCCAACAACTATCTACTATCTATAAATCTGTACTGTGTAAAAATTTTGTATTTTGTTATTTCACTCAGTCTGATAAGACTTTGAACACACAATGAAATGCCCTCCCCTGAGGGGAAAGTGGGTGGAGCTTTTTTTCAGGGTGAAAACTTTATGACCTGCCCCAGAGGATGAAGCTAAAAATAAATTAAAAAGTAACAAATGTTTGTCAAAAATATAGAATTCAATTAAACTCTTCAGAGATGCAACATGTTTTTCAGTAAGTCGGAGGTAGGAACAGGCTCGGACTGGCCCACAGGGGAACAGGTGAATCCCCCGGTGGGCCCCTGAGCTAGGTGGGCCCCTAGTCCCCCACCTCCTGCACAAGTGACACATGGCACAGTAGAGTGACCTATAAATAGGCTGCCTAAGATGCTATGCAGTACATTGCCTATGTCCATAAAAAAGACTGGATAGTGTGGGCAGGTAGCATATGCATGTGGGCCCCCAGAGTGAGCTTTACAGTGGGCCCTATACACCCCAGTCCGACCCTGGGTAGGAATGACAGTCAATTAGAGCCATTATGCTATGTCATTTTCATTTTGGTTATTTTCCTTTTCCAACATCAAGATCTGCTGGCACCTTGCATAGCTTACAGCTCCGAGGCCCAATACAGACCTGTAACAGACCAACTGAAAAAGCCTGTGCTAGCATGATCAACCCTATTAAATCAGGCATGCTGCCTTTTAGGGTTGATTATGTTGAGCAAAATGATCCCTTTGTAACTAAAAGTGGTGTCCCCATTTTGTAGAAATCTGCACTTTATTCCATATGCTAATGAAGTGTTCAGCACACCGAGGGGCAGACCTAGCTTCTTGGAGCACTGATTCACCACACCACTATCCCTTTGAGTGCTATGCCTTGCATCTACATCTGGGTTTCATTATTGCCTAGCTTTGTCTGATTGATAAGGGTGGAGTCGCTGATTGCTAAGCCTTTATATATCCAGACTTTACTTCATTCTAGTTGCCAGAGCATTTACTAGGGCCTTTGCCTTCCAGTTGTTTTGTACTTTGTTCTGCATTCTGGTATCTAGTGAAACTTAATTTGCTATTTACTCAACTATATATTTCATTTGGGAGTGATAGAAACTGGAAAATCAAAATATGAAATATGTATTTATTTAGAACAAGTATAAATAAACTCATAAATATAGTCATGTGAAATAGTTACAGTGGGAACCAGTTATGACACCCATTTTTCACCATTCCATCATTGACTCCCTGCCCCCCTTCTAGGGGCAACATACCTGGAACTTCATGTGAAACATTGTTTTTATCCCTATTTCATATATTGTCATGATTCCTGTTTTTTCAATCCATCCTTCATCCTGTTTTCACTTCTGTTTTGCACTTAGGATTTAACTCCAGGTTCTGTCTTCTGGAATTTCTGTCTCAGCTTATCTCTTATGTATGTCTCTGGAATTTCCATTTCTGTTTACCTTAGACTTTCTTCTTGATGTAGACCTTAGCTAATCCTGTGATCATACTGTGGACCCAGTAACTGTACTTGGGTCCACAACCTGAGGATCTGTAAATAATGCAGGGCTGTGTTAAAGTCCCCAACACACTTTTCAGACCCAAATCCGATGGCGCATGTATGTGGCCCTCTTCTCTGAAGTCTAAGGGAATTTTGAAGATAACCAAGCAAGCAATTCCCTTAGACTTCTTGAGAGAAAGGCCCATCCCACTTCTAAGACCCACATCCCATGGCACATATATGAGGTCCTCTACGCTGAAGTCTAAGTAATTATGAAGATATCCAAGCAAGCAATTCCCTTAAAATTCTCAAGAGAGGAAGGTAGTCGGTAGAAGGCTTCTAGCTTCTCTAGGTTAGGGGAGACCCTGGGGAATATGCCCCCTGTGCTCTCATTATAATCTGGCCCTGCCTACAAGAAGGGTTTAAGATTAAAAAATAGATTTCCTTAGATAAATGGTCACATTAAAAAAAATTACATTTTAATTTAAAAGACATACTACACAAAATGTTATTTTGTATCTCGGAAAATAGAAATAATTTGCATTCCACATCTCGATGCAGCATTTAATGAGACAGATCAAACAAAAGCACCATTTCTCTGCCGTGGTCAAGGTTGCTCCTATGAAAAGCAGAGAGTGAATGCACATATTCTATATTGTTCAATAAAAGGGAATAAAAGTAAAAGTTTTGTAAAAAGTTGAAAAAGTTTTAAAATAACTGATTATTTAATTTAATGGAGTCAATTTCATCATGTCGAAGGGTTGTATTGAGGAACAACTCGGGGTAATATGAAACATTTGGTCTTTAACTTTGCAATTTTCCTAATTAAATGTAGAGTTTTTAACTTATTCAACTATGTTTCATGAGGTTCTGTGCCCGTTTTACTAATCCAGCAGCCTATATTATTTATTTTAGACCTACAAATTAAGAGCAGTTTTTTTTTCCGATAGGCATAATTTGGTATTAATAAACTGGTGCCTAATGACCTCCAGCCTGATGAGCAGTCTACAACAAAGGGCCGTATCCTGGAGGCTTTGAATCTTTGAAACTTGAAGAATCCTACTATGGACAAGACATAAAAAGCAGGAGGATTCCATGCGAAAACAATATAGTTTCTTTGCTCATAAAAAAAGAACCACGTTTAGCATCTCCACAATCCACCAGTTATCATGATCCATTGAATTCACTAGCTCATTTTCTTACATGTCATTTTTTAAACAGCAGGGAGCAATTTTAGGGTGGTAGAGCATACATTTTGGCCCCTCTGACACAGATTGGTATTCTAGTATACCAATAAGCCCTACCATCAGTATTCAGTGGTCTTCACAATTTCAATATACTTCATTTAGATGAGTCAGTTTCTGAACTCATGTGAAATGTTAATTATTCTCTGCATTTGTTATTGTGTAGACACCAGGGTAAGTGGGTGCTCTTGTCCACTGGCCTGGCGACTTTTACAAAGACCGTGCTGAACCAGGGCTTATACCACCAACCACCTGAGCTCCTTACCTGTGGGTGGAACACTACTCGAACAACACTGAATGAGAATTCAACGCTCCAGAGAGCCTCTATTGGGCGACGGCTAGGGCATGTGACATTGATTCGCTCTTCTGCTGGCTCACCAAGGATTAAACCTCCATGACTTTGGTGGCCCCAGAGCTTACTACAACAACCAGAGGCACTTAACTTTGGGCATAAAACCACCGAGAAGAGGTAGCAGTAAGCTTAAGGAGCCAACCTTATATAGTGATGCATTTGGCTGTAGGATCCGATCGGGGCGCACCTACAGGGGGGGTCCAGCGGGTCTGGACCCCCCCCCTAGAACCATAAAGAAATTTTTTTTTTATTTTTTTTTAATACCTCAGGGCCGCACCGCAATCGCCACAGGCGGCGCTGCCCTGGTTCGTTTTGCGGGCGGCAGCAGCGCTAAAGAGGAGAGGGGAGAGAGGTTTTTCTCCTACCTCTCCTCTGCGCTGCTGTAATGTCGTATCTGATTGGTGGAGAAGCAGAGGGGCGGAAGCTGCTTCTCCACCAATCATTTCAAGCCCCCGCTCCAGAGCCCCATGTGACTGGCTGCCCGGCCAGTCCTTCCACCGAGCAGAACAGCCATCCAGCCGGACCTCGCTCCCGCCGGAACAGCCATCCGGCCAGCCGACCTCCTGCTGCAGCAAGAGAAAATGGTGAGTCTGTGCCCCCCCTGCCTTGTATTGTGCCCCCCTGCCTTGTATTGTGCCCCCTGCCCTGTATTGTGCCCCCCCGCCCTGTATTGTGCCCCCCCTGCCCTGTATTGTGCCTCCCTGCCCTGTATTGTGCCTCCCTGCCCTGTACTGTGCCCCCCCTGCCCTGTATTGTGCCCCCCCTGCCCTGTATTGTGCCTCCCTGCCCTGTATTGTGCCTCCCTGCCCTGTACCGTGCCCCCTGCCCTGTTCCGTGCCTCCCTGCCCTGTATTGTGCCCCCCCTGCCCTGTATTGTGCCCCCCCTGCCCTGTACCGTGCTGCTCTGTACCGTGTCGCCCCGGCCCTGTATTGTGCCCCCCCTGCCCTGTACCGTGCCGCCCTGCCCTGTACTGTGCCCTTGTCTTTTACCATGCCTCCTGTACCGTGCCCTGTACTAGGGTTGCACGATATATCGAAACTCGGTACGGTTTCGGTACCTAGTGTGGTACCGAGCTCGATACCGAGTTTTCTTGCCGTCCGATACTTAGAACATGGCGTGCGCATCACTTTGATGTGGTTGCCATGTTCTAATATCTGCCGCGCTGCCAGGGGCCCCGCGCCCCCCTCAGATCAGCCCACCCAGGTCCCAGCCACTTAAAAAAAAAATCATACTTACCTGTTCTGGCCGCCGCTGTCCTCACTGGTTCCGCGCTCCACCTTCTTCCCTGGCGCGCACTATGACCTGACGCTATGACCTGACGCAGCGTCAGGTCATAGTGAGCGCCGGCAGGCAAGAGAGTGGAGCGGGGAACCTGAGGACAGCGGCGGCCAGAACAGGTAAGTATGATTTTTTAAAGTGGCTGGGTGGGCTGATCTGAGGTCTGAGGGGGGCACAAGACGCTGACCTGAGGTCTGATGGGGGCACATTGTGTTGATCTGAGGGGGGGCCACAAGACGCTGACCTGAGGTCTGATGGGGGCACATGGGGGCACATTGTGTTAATCTGAGGTCTGATGGGGGCACAAGACGCTGGTCTGATGGGGCACAAGACGCTGACCTGAGGTCTGATGGGGGCACAAGACGCTGACCTGAGGTCTGATGGGGGCACAAGACGCTGACCTGAGCTCTGATGGGGGCACAAGACGCTGACCTGAGGTCGGATAGAGCCACAAGACGCTGACCTGAGGTCGGATAGAGCCACAAGACGCTGACCTGAGCTTTGATGGGGGCACATTGTGTTGATCTGAGGTCTGATGGGGGCACAAGACGCTGATCTGAGGTCTGATGGGGGCAAAAGACGCTGATCTGAGGTCTGATGGGGACACAAGACGCTGATCTGAGGTCTGATGGGGACACAAGACGCTGATCTGAGGTCTGATGGGGCACAAGACGCTGACCTGAGCTCTGATGGGGGCACATTGTGTTGATCTGAGGTCTGATGAGGGCGCAAGACGCTGATCTGAGGTCTGATGGGGGCACAATGTGTTGATCTGAGATTTATTATCCCTGTACAGTGACATCACTGTGTTTATTAGCCCTGTACGAGGACATAACTGTGTTTATTATCTCTGCACTGTGACATCACTGTGTTTATTATCCCTGTACTGTGACATCACTGTGTTTATTATCTCTGTACTGTGACATCACTGTGTTTATTATCCCTGTACTGTGACATCACTGTGTTTATTATCTCTGTACTGTGACATCACTGTGTTTATTATCTCTGTACTGTGACATCACTGTGTTTATTATCCCTGTACGGTGACATCACTGTGTTTATTATCCCTGTACAGTGACATCGCTGTGTGTATTATCTCTGTACTGTGACATCGCTGTGTTTATTATCTCTGTACTGTGACATTGCTGTGTTTATTATCCCTGTACTGTGACATCACTGTGTTTATTATCCTTGTACAGTGACATCGCTGTGTGTATTATCCCAGTGCAGGAAGAGGTAAGTGGTCTGTGTTTGTTTTCTATTTTTCAGGGTCGTGAATGCAGAGGACTACGTCGGATTCGGTGGACTACGTCGGACCAGCTTTTTTTTTTTTTTTTTTTATAAAATGGTCAAACAGGGGTCTGGGGGAGTGTTTATTTCAATAAAATGTTTTATACTTGTGTGTGTGTATTTTTTTTTTTTACAATACTACAGTTTTAGTAATTATGGCTATCTACAGACGGCCCTGATTACTAATACTGGGCTTAGTGCTTTCCGGTATGGCAGGCCAGCACTAACCCCAACATCTATTACCTCGGCACCCACTGCCACCAGGGGTGCCGGGAAGAGCCGGGTACCCGCAGGACCGGACCTTCTAAATTGAGGGTCTGGCTCTGGGGCGGCTGCAGGCTGGTACCATTAGGCTGGGAAGGGCCAATAACCGTGTCCCTTCCCACCCTGGTAGTGCCAGGCTGCAGCTGCTGGTTGTATCTGGCTGGTGAAGGAAAAAAGGGGGGGACCCCACGCCATTTTTTTTTCAAAAATTTCATTATTTAAAAAAAAATGGTGTGGGGTCCCCCCCTTTTTTCCTTCACCAGCCAGATACAACCAGCAGCTGCAGCCTGGCACTACCAGGGTGGGAAGGGACAGGGTTATTGGCCCTTCCCAGCCTAATGGTACCAGCCTGCAGCCGCCCCAGAGCCAGACCCTCAATTTAGAAGGTCCGGTCCTGCGGGTACCCGGCTCTTCCCGGCACCCCTGGTGGTGGTGGGTGCCGAGGTAATAGATGTTGGGGTTAGTGCTGGCCTGCCATACCGGCAAGCACTAAGGCTACTTTCACACTAGCGTTAGCACGGATCCGGCACCTAAAGGGTGCCGACGGATCCGTGCTAACGCTATACATGTGTGGAGCCGGAGCAGCGCTCCGGCCCCACACATGACACACATTAAAACAACACACAGACATACATACAAACAAACATACAGACATACATACAAACATACAGACATACATACATACTCACATACTCCCGGGACGCCGGCAGAACGTCTTCACGCGCCTCCTGCGCGCAGTGATGACGATTCCCCACAGCGCCCTCTGCTGGGCGCAGTGGGGAAATGTCATCGCAGCGCGCAGGAGGCGCGTGAAGACGTTCTGCCGGCGTCCCGGGAGTATGTGAGTATGTATGTATGTATGTCTGTATGTTTGTATGTATGTCTGTATGTTTTTGTATGTCTGTGTGTATGTATGCATGTCTGTGTGTATGTATGCCGGATCCGGAATGACCCCCCATTGGAAATCAATGGAGGACAGATCCGGATTACTGGTGTGTCCACACCAAACGGATCCGTCCCCATTGACTTGCATTGGGGGTCATTCCGGATCCGTCTTGGTGCGGATGCCTGGACCGCGAGAGCAAACCGCAGCATGCTGCGGTTTGTCCTCCGGTCTGAAGACGGAACGGAATGCTTTCAGGAGCATTCCGTTGTCTTCAGTTCAGTTTTGTCCCATTGACAATGAATGGGGACAAAACTGAAGCGTTTTTTTCCGGTATTGAGCCCCTATAACGGAACTCAATACCGGAATTTAAAAACGCTAGTGTGAAAGTAGCCTAAGCCCAGTATTAGTAATCAGGGCCGTCTGTAGATAGCTGTGATTACTAAAACTGTAGTATTGTAAAAAAAAAATACACACACACAAGTATAAAACATTTTATTGAAATAAACACTCCCCCAGCCCCCTGTTTGACCATTTTATGAAAAAAAAAAAAAAAAGCTGGTCCGACGTAGTCCACCGAATCCGACGTAGTCCTCTGCATTCACAACCCTGAAAAATAGAAAACAAACACACAAACACAGACCACTTACCTCCTCCTGCACTGGGATAATACACACAGCGATGTCACTGTACAGGGATAATAAACACAGTGATGTCACTATACAGGGATAATAAACACTGTGATGTCACAGTACAGAGATAATAAACACAGTGATGTCACAGTACAGGGATAATAAACACAGTGATGTCACCGTACAGGGATAATAAACACAGTGATGTCACCGTACAGGAATAATAAACACAGTGATGACACAGTACAGGGATAATAAACACAGTGATGTCACAGTACAGGGATAATACACACAGTGATGTCACCGTACAGGAATAATAAACACAGTGATGTCACAGTACAGGGATCGGCGTCTCGTGCCCCCATCAGACCTCAGGTTCTTCTTTATTTTGGCGAGGTATCGTATCGGTATCGAACTCAAAATTCAGGTATCGTGACAACCCTGCACTGTACCGTGCCGCCCTGCCCTGTACCGTGCCTCCTGCCCTGTACCATGCTTTCTGCCCAGTACCTTGCCTCCTGCCCTGTACCGTGCCTCCTGCCCTGTACCATGCTTTCTGCCCATTACCATGCCTCCTGCCCTGTACCGTGCCTCCCTGTCCTGTACCGTGCCTCCCTGCCCTGTACCGTACCGCCCTGCCCTGTACCATGCTTCCTGCCCTGTACCATGCCTCCTGCCCTGTACCGTACCGCCCTGCCCTGTACCGTACCGCCCTGCCCTGTACCATGTCTCCTGCCCTGTACCATGCCTCCTGCCCTGTACCATGCTTTCTGCCCTGTACCTTGCCTCCTGCCCTGTACCTTGTCTCCTGCCCTGTACCGTGTCCCCCTGTCCTGTACCGTGCCTCCCTGCCCTGTACTGTGCCATTTCCTTACTGGCATTTGGCACTATATTGGCATAATTTGGGGGCACTATGGGGGCATCTGGTAGCTCTAAAGGGGCATTTTATTTACTGGCACATTATAGGGGGCACGATAGAGGAGATTGGCACTATGGGGCATGTGGTGGCACTATAGGGGCCTCATTTGGGGGCATCTGGTGGCTCTAAAGAGTCACTTTTTTACTGCCACATTATGGGGGGGCACTATGGCATCTGGCACTAAGGGGTAATTTTTTTCTGTCACATTATGGGAGGTACTATAGGGCAGAGCAGCACTATAGGGGCATCATTTGCAGACACTATGGGGTCATCTGGTGGCTCTAAAGGGGCATTTTATACTGGTACTTTATAGGGGGCACTATGGCATCTGGCACTAAGTGGGCAATTTTTACTGGCATATTATGGGGGAGAGGAGCACTATAGGGGCATGTGATGGGGCAGTAAGAAGGGGCATTTTTTACTGGCATATTATGGGGAACACTATGGAGGAGAGGAGCACTATGAGGGCATTTACTGGGGCACTATATAGGGGTATTTTATACTGGTATACATTATTGGGATATTAGCTCAACTGCGGGCACTAAGCTGTGGTATTATTGTGAGCTTTACTACTACTGGGGGCTATGGGGAACATGATGTCTAGTATGGGCACTATGGGGACATTATTACTACTAAGTGTGGTCTGGCAGATAATTATTTCTATTGGTGGGATTTTGGGGAGCACTGTTACTTTTGGGGGGCACCCTGGCATAATATCATTAGTCTAGGCGCAGTTATTTTTTAGAACACTGTGTGCCAATAATTAATAAAGGGGGCACTATCTGTGTGGTAGTAGTAATTTCAGGGGACGGTTTCTGCAGTATAGTATTGGGGGAGCACAGCGGGCACAGTATTGGGGGTGGCAGGATGAGGTGTTCAGAGGATGTAAAGATGATGGAAATGTGGGAAACTAATGTCTGTTTGTATCTCTGCAGAGACGAGAGATGGCTGAAAAATCTTCATGGCGGTCTGGTCCGAATGGAGAAGATGAGGAAAAAGAACGTCTACAACAGAGCAGACACCACTGGATGTAACAGGTATGGGACGCTATGTAGGAGAGGAGATGCTCCGGCTCCTCCCTCTGCCATTTACAGAAGGAGGATTCAGAGCTGGGTGAGGATGACCAAAGGGGGTCAGCAGGGCACAGGCAGGTGGCAGATGGTGGGGGGGGACGCTCAGGCCTGGAGCAGGATCTGGGGAGGGAGGAGAGTGGAGGATCTTCCTGGCTGTGTGTAGCCTGCTGTTGTATATTGTATAATGTGAAGCAGGCAGTGCAGCCAGGACACGTCCTCCCCTCTCCATATGATGTATAGAACTGGGCCTCAACCATATCATTTCAGCTGTAGTGTTTGTTGGGAGTGGTCTATTAGATATAGGAGGGGCTTTTAATAATGGGCGGGGCCTATTTTTCGCCGCGGCGCGCTACACGCGCCACAACTTTACTCTGCTATTATGTCTTTAATGTATGTGGGCGTGGAGAAAAATAGCCCCACCCACAAGACGCCACACCCTTTTTCCTTTTCGGACCCCCCCTAGAAAAAATTCCTGGGTGCTCTCCTGGATCCGATTGCTCCACCCCATACTTAGCGTATGTGGCCAGGTGAACTGACTGTTCCCAACCCGGACTCTACAACCAAACTTCAAGGCTCCAGGCTGGGAAGGTGAGCAGTTCTCTAGGCTGTAGTCCTATGGAATGGCTGCCGATAACAAGAGCAGCCCCTCATTGTGTTTTCACCATTTCAGTTTACTGGACCCCAGATGATTGGTGAGAGATAACCCTGGCTGTCCTCCACCTCCAACTCCATTGGTTTCCACTTCAATCTGCCTGCATAATACCACCCTGTTTTAAACATTAGTACTGAATCACTCAATCTGACTGACTCCTAAGGTTCAGCAGGTAGGCTATTGCAATTTTACAGGAGATGTAATTATCAGGTCCTTTTCCCATAAGAATGCATCTGCCGGATCAATAGAGACACCAAGGGCACAGCATTGTTGCACCTAATCAGCCTTTGAGGCCAGACGACTATTGTTAATAAACAATACAGACAAGGCCTTGCATAGATATGGAAAGATATGCAAATGAAATAGTGATGGTGCACAGCACTGAGTGGGAAATATCTTAAAGTGACATGGAACAAAACACATTTCATAAAAAAACATGTAACGGGAAGCAACAAATTATATCCTCCCATTTCAGCATACCCATTGTCTGTGTCTGCCTTCTCAGAATGGTGGATGGGAGAGCACAGCCCCTGGCGAAGGTAGGCAGGCCAAAATAGTACATACTTGGCATAAATTAAGCACTAAACCACACATATCTCGAGAATAAAGGAAATTTACAGTTATTTGACATTGTTTTTGCCATTCACTCCAAAGGATGCAAAATTGAATTGATAATTCTTGAGATGTTTTTTGTATATTTTCCCGATAACCTCAAGCACGACTCCGATCCCTGCAAATACATTTCAACTACATCTAAACATTGGACCAGCACTCTATGGTTCCTAGCTCCAATTGTGAAGATAAGGGGACATTTTCTGATCGGTTAGGAGTTTCCTCTGGATATTTTAGGTATACCTATTCAATGACTTAAAAGGAACCTGTCATCTCTGAAAGACCCCCTGAACTAGAGTAAGCGTTGTATAGTGTAAGTGATGCTGAATCCGAATATGTAATCTTTATCTCCATACTCACTTCCATTCTGACGCTGTGCTGCCACAAACCTGCAGTAAAATGCATTGACAGGACTCTTCTATGAGTCCTCTCCATTATGTGAGTGAGCACTGGAGTCCACTGAGTGCATTTTACTGCTGGTTTGTAGGAGCACAGCGTCAGAATGGAAGTGAGTATGAAGATAAAAATGACATAACCGGACTCAATGTCACTTACACTATTCACCGCTTACTCTAGTTTAGAGGGTGTTTCAGAGCTGACAGATTCCCTTTAAGTTCACCATTTCATCAGACTTCTTAATGTGCTTGCAGTTTATGGTTCCAAGATGGAATTCTTAAAGTTTTAGGAAATTTTACTTTCATTGGACATTGATTTTTTTTTCAATTTTGTCTTTTCCAAGTTTCCCGATGAACATTATTGTTGAGCGAAGCAAAGCATTCGAAGCAGAATTTGGTCTGAAGTTTGTGAAAACTTCGATTTGGAACTAATCTGAATTTCCGAATCCTAAAATGGTGGCTGCATGTTTACAAAGCAAAACTCATTGTACCGGAGAGAAGAAAGATCACCCATAATGCTGTGCAGCCTAGTCATCAAGCCATTTGTAGGCCAGTGTCAGCTAAGAATATAAAGCAAGTCATCAAGTTAGCCTGCGACCATACCTTCCTCTGCTGGTGCCAGAAAGAAAATTTGCACTAAAGTGTTTGCTATAACCGTTTGTGTCTTCAAGTTCAAGTTGAACTTAGTAAAAGAACTTTATTACATTTCATGTCCGGCCTCATTCGTCTTCATCAACTCTTTCGCTACATCAAACCCCAGGGAGCGACGGACTGAGGTAGGACACCATGACGGAACTACTGCACTACATCAGGGCCACTACCATTCCCATTCTCTACATCGGCTTCCACAGGAGCTTCCTGCACCATGACAGCCAATTGACGTCCCATGACAGCAGTATCTGAGGGGTTAAATAAAGGTCCGATTCTGGCCAATGCAGGTGGGTGTCAGTTGTATAACACAGCCAGCATCCACTGTGTATGAAGCTGGTTGAGCTCCTGAGCCCTCACCATACACAGCACGCATCTGTGATATAAATGTACATCATGCTGCTCAAAGGGCTTGAGCACATTTTTTAATTCAATCTACCATAACACTTAATGCTTCCAAATTATACAACTGATTTTTTGGGATTTGTTATGCCCATATGCCATAATGTTTTTGTCCATTTCCCTAAAGGATGTTGAATTTATTTTGATAATTCTCTTTATTATTTAATTTTTGTTATGCTGACCCTATTGATTCAAAAAACAGTGCCACACCTGTTCACAGGTTGGATGTGGTATTGCAACTCAGCCCCATTCCTTTCAATAGAGCTGAGCTACCTTATCAGACCCATCTCATCGCTGTTTTAAGAGGACAGCAGCCATGTTTTTTCTCATCTTGGACAACCCCTTCAAAGCTCATTTTACAGTCGTAGTGAAGCCCTTGAAAAAGAAGAATATGAATTATTTCCCTGCAAGAGCGATTAACAGAAACGAAAACCAAGAATTGTGCCGGTTAAAGATAGAATGGCATTTTCTATCATTATCAAACGACGGAAGAGTGAAGCAAGCCCCGAGGCATGCATAAAATAAGAATACAAGCTATGGAAATAAATAAATCAGGACACAAGGTGAAAAGGGAAGCAATTTTAAATAAATGCCACTTCAGTGTAAAGCTTCATATTATAGATCGAGCAGGGATATTGCCGAGCGTAAAAACACTAAAATATTAAACCAGGAAGGATTCTGTCTTTTCGGCTTTAATGACAAATAGATGAAAAAAAATAAAAAGGCAGAATAGTTCAGAGGAAGATTAAGAATTAACAAGATGCAGGCTGAGCGCGTGACGCGAGCCTCTGTTTATGAGGTGCTTTTATAGATCTTTGCATTTTCTGTCATTGAGGTCCAGGAGAAAACAAAAAGGTACGTTTAGATTCAAGTTAAAATGGTTAATGCTTTTACAGGAGAGTATGTAGGGGGCCAACGAAGCATGTGCCCTGGAGCTAGGTGCCAGGAATCCTAACAAGACGCTTTGACTTAACGCTAGAGTATATACATACAGAGCTAGGGCAATGAATCTGTTGCTCAGGTCGACAAAACTCCAAGCTACAGCTTTTTGTGGAATGAAGTAGAAGATCCATATTTGAAAAATTCTTATTCTATAAAACCAAATCAAAATAATACATAAAGGGGTGTTCCTGTGCTTACATATTGATGATCTATCCTCCAGGTCGGCCGGCACCCCCATCAATCAGCTATCTTGGACAGGTTCTGGACAGTGGACGGAACCGTAAGCAGAAGGCCCTGTCCTCTGTGTAGTGGGGGCCATGCTGGGTTCTTGCAGCTCAACTATCATTCAGGTGAATGGGAGATGAATTGCACTATGCTGGCATGACCACTACAAAGTGGACAAAAGTGGACAGATCCTTCTGTCTACTATATAGTTTTCGGCGCTGGCCAAAACAGCTGATTGTTGGGAATGCCGAGTATCAGGCTTCCACCGATCTGTAGATAAGGACCTCTCCTGAGCATAGGTCATCAATATTCTACTCCAGGAAAACCCCTATAATGGGAACCTGTCACCACCAAAGTACCTCACAGCTATAGCCATCTGATTACTACTGATGTTCTTGGCTAATTTGTCCGATGGGCAAGATCAACTTGTATTCCGCCACATGCTGTATCCAAATGAGATGATTGAAGTCAGGTGAGAAGCAGCCTTGACTCTTGAAGTCAAGCTTGCCACCCTTTTTAACTGCCCGTTCACATTTGATTGATGGCCTTGTTTTTTTTTTGTTTTTTTTTTATGTGTGATTATCCAGGAGATCTTGCACCTACACCATCAATCTTCTTTTCTTCACCTGCGCAGTAATCCCCACTTTAGTGTACTAGGCTTGAGAGGCTCAACTCACGGGCTGGCAAGCCAAGCCAAGTACACTATGGCAGGGCTCACTGTGCTGGCGCAGAAAAGTTCATATGGCGCAGGTGTGGGATCTCCTGGGGAATAGCATCTGAAGAAGTCCCCTAATCAAATGCAAATGGACAGGAAGGGGGAGCCGCAAGCTTGACTTTAAGTTCCTCATTTGCATGCAGCATGAGGCATAATCAAAGTTGTTCTCCTAAGATCTTACCCATCAGACGAAGGACATCATTAGATGACTTTATCTGTGAGGTACTGTAGGAGATTTAAAGGGGTTGTCCAGGTTCAGAACTGGTATTACTAGTACCCACCTCTAAAACTGCCCAGAACAGCTCCATACACTTTTTGTTCCGGTGACATCACTGCTAGGTGGCAGCGAATATGATTTTGATGCACTCCCTGCTGAGCCGTGCCTCATGCATAGATTAGCTGGGAAGCTATTATGACAGCTCTGGAAAGCCTCAGTGGGCCCCAGGCTGTCATGGTAACTGATCGGAGCCCCGCAATTTCACTGCGGGGACTACGATCGGAATGCAGAGGAGGCCGCATACCTCTGCCTTACCTCAAAGATGCCGCAATCACGGCATCTGGGGGGTTAAGTGATGGGGTTCAGCGCAATCACAATTTCCCGTCATTGTGGCTGGGTGCCAACTGCATTATACAGCCAGCACCCGCTACGTATGGAGTGGGCTCACCACAGCAGCACACTCCATACAGTTGTGGGCGCATAATGCCGTATATGTCCATAATTATGCATTAAGGGTTTAACCCCTTCCCAAAAAAATAAGTCAGCGGTCGGACACTTAAAAATGGATCCCGCTCACGAGCAGAGTGGGAGCCATAGCCGTGGGGTGCCTGCTGTTTCTGGGTATGCAACTGTGTGAGCCGGAGCTTGTAATTTCTATGGAGCCCCCTAATGCATTGGAGTCTATGAGAGTAGCTATCCATTGATTGCTTGTTATAGTTCCCTATGGAAACTATAAAAAATGTAAATAAAAAATTGTTTTTATAAATTAAAAAATATAAAAAATATAAAAATTCAAATCACCCCCTTTTCCCCAAAATGAAAAATAAATAAATAAAAAATAAAGAAAATGCACATCAGAGGTATCGACACATGCAAAAACGCTTGTACTATTAAAATATAAAAATATTTGTCCCATACGGAAAACGTCAAAATAGAAAAAAAAAGTCTAAATGGCAGATTTGTTTTTTTTTTATACCATCCCAACAGAGCCAAATACCACAGTCCATCACAAAATAATGGCAGCAGCACAGAATACATCCCCAAAAACTTCCATTGGCTGGCCGTGAGGAGGGCTCAGGCCGCTCATTGCGCTTTGGCCCACCGGGAAATTTCCCTGTAAGGTCTATTCCAATCTGCCCCTGGGTATCACCGGATTTGTACTGACCTGGAGAATGAAAGTAACTGGTCAGGAGTACCTTATAGGGAACGTAGTAAAAACGAAACCTAAAAAAACTGTGGACAGCAGCTCACAATCACCTACCTCTCCAAGGATGCATTGCAATTAGAGATGAGTGAATCATTCAAAATTTTATTCGCCGAACATTCAGCGAACTTTTCATAAGATTCGTATATTCGACTAATATATTCATTAAATCTGCGTACAAAATATACGTTATTATGTGGCGTTTAGTGAACATTCGCGTACTAATAACGAACGTTCAGTTTTGAAAGGTACGCAACTTCTTTGAACACGTACGCATGAGCATACAAATTACTGTATCAGCAGATGACAGCAGATCATCCGGCTGAGACTGAGATGAGCGTGCCATCCACTCCACTACCTCATCCACTTTCTCCTCCACTACAATTTTGCACCTTGGTGGGTTAGCCTGGTGGAACACCGGCCAAGTATTGCAAATACTACAAGTAGAAGCTCCGGCTACAGGTCCTTTGGCACTACTGCCCTGTGCCACCTTCTCCTTTTTTTTAGAGCTCGAGGTTTAGCTGGAACTGGACCTCTTTTTCTTATCCATTCCAGACATTTTTCACTTCACTCTATGGCCCTGCAGCTGGTCTTTGTCTTTGTCCCTGTCTCTCTCCCTGCCTGATTAATTACTAGCCCTGCACTTGCCCTGCAGTATCCCTGCAGTATCCCTGATGTGTAATATGTATTCCCTGAACAATTATACCCCAATTTCAACAACACAGTGTTGTCTTAGTGTCTCAGAACTTCACACTCAGTGCTTCTGCTCGTCTCAGCAGTCGCAGCAGAAGTGATGCATCACTGGCTTACTGAGCCTGAGCCAATCAGAGCAAGTCCTGCCCACTAGGTCAGGTGACCGCTTTCTTCTCGGGCTTTTGCGCACGAATAACGAACTAACAGTAAAAGTTTGCTAATCACTTGAATTCGTACGCAACAGCGTATAGTTTAACTTATACATAGCATTAGCGTACAATTTATCGGACAAGTACGCAGCGAATGCCTAGAAAGCCTCAGGAACATTTTTGAATCTTAACGGAGCGAATCACCTAATATTCGGATTCGCTTCGCAGCTGAAAATTTCCAAGATTTCATACGAATCAACGAAACGAATAGATTTGCTCATCTCTAATTGCAATTAGCTCTTGGTAACCTTTTCCTCTCCATTCAGAACAGTTCCTCCTATATAGCCCCACAGATACATATTGTATCTAATGCCCCGACCCCCATGATTTTCTTCTCCATTGTGTAGAGAGATATACTGTATATATTTCTAGGAAATAAGAATTAGGGCTAAATGTATGGTGTCTCACTATGAGATCACTACACTGATGCTAAGGAGAGGGGAAGGGAGCTATTGAGCATGTCAGTCCACCAATGAATGCAGAAGGTGGACAAGAAGAATGAACAGCAGGGGGCACTACGCACAGTACGGACAATACAATGTATATATAACAAGCTTTTTATTGCATGTATATTGTAGTAATACGTCTGTCCATTGACTTTTTGTGTAGTAACCCTCTTAAAACTTTGCCTCACTCTCCGTAAAACAGCCCCGATGACTGTTCAGATCCGCTGTGACTTATAACCTGTTGCCGGTAATGAGTATGTACCGAGAAAAAATGCCTTTGACTCAGAGACTGAACAAAGTAATCAAACTGCATTTTGTGTCAGAAAGCCGGTCTGCTCCAGCCACAAGTTCAGCTATTTACTACATTAGTTACCGCGGCTCCAGGGAGAATCGTCTGACATAGACAAAGAGGAAGTGGACGATGTTCCCCGGAGAAAGACGTGTCAGTGTTACTCAGAGTGATCGGAGGAAGCCCATATTGTTCTGTACACAGCTTAAAAGCCAAAGAAAGCAAACAGCCTGCAAGACCTCCGGAGGAATAGACGGAATTATTTAAAAGCCCGCACATCACGCCGGAGCCTCATTAAAACGGGAAGACATTAAGGCTCCTTTACTGCCATGCAAAGTCCAGCATAAAGGCTGCAATTAAATGCAATCACTGTTTGTAGAGAAGACTCTGATTTTTTGGGAAGCTGCCCATTTAAAAAAATGTCTACAAATTAAGCACAAAAATTGTGAAATCAGGCACAATGCCATGTAGGGCTAGATCAGCTTAAAGTAATGATACCTTACTTCATTCTGGAAAAAAATGACCTTATGCAAATGAGAAGATAGGTGCACTAAAGGTAGGCCCAAACACCTGTGCACTCTTGCTCATCCTTTCAGTTATCTCACCCAGCTGAGGTATCTGGTTGGGATACACACGCCTTCCAGCACTTATACTTTACACATCACCACAGTTTACTGCCATATACCGGAAAATTGCTATGGAAAAGAACAGGTTAAATCATTTCCCTGGTTTATTTTTTCTTTTTTCCCCAGCTTTTAATTATCTCGGGCTCATTACATTTCTGTGTTTCTTTAATGGATGAGTACGCAGAGCAGGAAGTAATCAGTCTTACTGAGCGGACGCGATACGTGTTTATGATGGATATTGCGGTCCCTCTTACTCATCTCATGACGTCCATTGGCCTCAGTCAGGTTGGTCTTATCAGGAGTAACCTCATGTGATCTACCTGCACATTACATTGCTTCTATTATAGTCGTCATATGAAAAGGATTTAATTTTTTTTTTGTTCCTTACATATTCCCTATTTTACAGATTGTCGTAAAGGCAGAAGATGTGACTGGTGCTGGAGCGATAAGGTGAATGCATTGTGTAGCGAAATAAAACCTTATCGCCTGATGTAATTGCTTAGTAGTAATGTGAAACTATTCCAATATAGGAGGTAATGGAACATGTTTTAGGGGAAATATTCAGTCTTTCATTTGCTTATGAAGAACAGAGCTTTGGTTGCAAAAAAATGTATAACATCCATGTGGTGCTCTTGATGGTGCGCTGTCTGAATGCTTGGGCCTCTACTTCTGTGAGCCAGAATGGAGAGCCAAGGTGCTTTCCTCAAATTCGTCCTTTTACCCCTTTAAAGGGATGTGGACATCGCTGCAGGGACCACCGCACCCTTACCTCTAGGAGTAGTCTCTGTTTAGAGGCTGCTGACCCTGTTTGGTGAAGTGACAAGAAAGGGAAAGACAGACGGCATGCAGAGGTCAAGACATTCAGATTTCATGCACTGCTGTGAAGCAGACAATAGATCAGGGCAGGCAGCACAGGGTCAATATGGTTAGGGTTTGGTTGAGAATAAATGTACAACATCCATGTGGTACTATTGATGGGGGGCTATCTGAATGTTTGGGACTCTCCCTCTGTCAGCCAGAATGGAAAGCCAAGATGGTTCCTTCGAATTCGTCCTTTCGCCCCTCTACAGGGATCTATACTTCGCTGCAGGTACCACTAGACCATTATCTCTAGGAGTTGTCTCTGTTTAGATGCTGCTGACCCCATTTGGTGAAGTAACACTAAAGAGAAAGACAGTTAGCAGTTAGACAGCAAAGCAGAGGTCAATACAGCCAGATTTCATACACTACAGTGAAGCAGGCAATAGATCAGGGCAGGCGGCACAGGATCAATATGGTTATGGTTTGGTTTCGAAAAAATGTACAACATCCATGTGGTGCTCTTGATAGGGCATTATCTGAATGATTGAGACTCCCCCTCTGTGAGCCAGAATGGAGAGCAAAGGTGGTTCCCTGGAATTTATCCTTTCACCATCATACAGGGATCTGGACTCTGCTGCAGGACCCACCAGTCATAGGAGTAGTCTCTGTTTAGAAGCTGCTGACCCTGTTGAGTCAAGAGACACTGGTGCGTGGCGAAAGCCCAGTTAGACGGCAAGCAGAGGTCAAAACAGGCAGATTTCATGCACTATGGTGAAGCAGGCAATAGATCAGGGCAGGCAGGACAAGGTCAATATGATGATCTTGCAGTGGTCAGATACGGGGTTGTCAGAAAACACAATAGAAGTGCACCTTCACAGGAGATAGACAAGCTGGATACCTTACTACTAGGCACCATCCCATTGGGAAAGATTTCATGTATACCCCAGGTAATGCTGACATAACCGGAGATAGTTTTACCTATGCAGGCAGTGGCCCTTTAAAAGCCAAGAAGAGCACACATACTCTACGTGCTCAAGTCATAACAGGAGGCAGAGGTGGCCACAAGTGTCACAGCAGTACAGCAGAAGGGATGACTACTCTGGTGGCTGAGTCTGGGAAGAGACGGGAGATGACAGCGGACACGGACCACCAGCATTACAAATCAACTTACTGCTAGTCAAGAAGAACCCTGTAACATGGCAATATACAAATTCTGGAGCTATCATGCGGTTGTTGGTCTGACATTTTCTGTGCTGCCATATGGTGTCTCACCTAAAAGCAATTCTTCTTACAGATTCTTACACTTTTTTTTGGATTTGTGGTGCATCTAAACAAAATGCTACATGTGACTTTGCATGAAATCATAGTCCCACAGAGATACAGTGTGAGCACACAGAAGTGCCATAGTACAACTGGGAAGTATGTGAAGCAAAGAATTGTCATATCCATAATACTTTACTATGTACACCTTTGGAGGCAATTTTATTTTTATGATTGCATTTTACTCATTTTTGCCAATTTTTTTTATTGGCCTTTTTTTTAAATATTGAGCTGTTCTGTCACAAAGGGTTAACTGTTTTTCTAGCTGTGTAAATCCTACTTTCACTTTGTGCCAGTCATCTAATAACCATGATCTCTAAACTACTGAGAGGTAATAAACACTTATTTAAGCCACATTCTAATCAGTAAGATAAGAAAATAGCTAAATAAGTGTTTAGGAGTTCAGAGAACAGAGATGAGGAGTAAAAGAGAGAAAATGCAAAGGGTGTTACTAGAGAATCTAAGCTCTGTACAGAAAAACAGACTCCATATTTTTAATAAAGACCAATTAAAAATATATATTTTTAGAATAAAATGAGTACATAGTAACATAGTAACATAGTTTATAAGGCTGAAAAAAGCCCTCTGTCCATCCAGTTCAGCCTGTTATCCTGCAAGTTGATCCAGAGGAAGGCAAAAAACCCCTGTGAGGTAGAAGCCAATTTTCTTCACTTTAGAGGGAAAAATTCCTTCCCGACCCCAATCAGAATTACTCCCTGGATCAACAACCCATCTCTAGTAACTATAACCTATAATATTATTACCCTCCAGAAATACTTCCAGGCCCCTTTTAAACTCTTTTAGTGAACTCACCATCACCACCTCCTCAGGCAGACAGTTCCATAGTCTCACTGCTCTTACCGTAAAGAATCCTCTTCTATGTTTATGTACAAACCTTCTTTCCTCCAGACGCAGAGGATGTCCCCTTGTCACAGTCACAGTCCTAGGGAAAAATAGATGATGGCAGAGATCTCTGTACTGACCCCTGATATATTTATACATAGTTATTACATCTCCCCTCAGTCGTCTTTTTTCTAAAGTGAATAACCCTAATTTTGATAATCTTTCTGGGTACTGTAGTCCACCCATTCCAGTTATTACTTTAGTTGCCCTCCTCTGAACCCTCTCCAGCTCTGCTATGTCTGCCTTGTTCACAGGAGCCCAGAACTGTACACAGTCCTCCATGTGTGGTCTGACTAGTGATGTGTAAAGAGGCAGGACTATGTTCTCATCACAGGCATCTATGCCTCTTTTGATGCAACCCATTATCTTATTGGCCTTGGCAGCAGCTGTCTGACACTGGTTTCTACAGCTTAGTTTGTTATTCACTAAAATACCTAGGTCCTTTTCCAAGTCAGTGCTACCCAGTGTTTTACCATTTAGTATGTACTGGTGACTTGCATTATTCCTTCCTACGTGCATAACCTTACATTTGTCAGTGTTAAACCTCATCTGCCACTTCTCTGCCCAAGCCTCTAGTCTATCCAGATCCATCTGTAGCAGTGTACTGTCCTCTTCTGTGTTAATTACTTTACACAGTTTAGTGTCATCTGCAAAAATTGATATTTTACTGTGCAAGCCTTCTACAAGATCATTAATAAATATATTGAATAGAATAGGGCCCAATACTGACCCCTGTGGTACCCCACTAGTGACAGTGACCCAATATGAGTATGTACCATTAATAACCACCCTCTGTTTTCTATCCCTGAGCCAGTTACTTACCCACATACAGACATTTTCTCCCAGGCCAAGCATTCTCATTTTATATACTAACCTTTTATGTGGTACAGTGTCAAATGCTTTGGAGAAGTCCAGATATACGACATCCATTGAGTCGCCACGGTCCAGTCTAGAACTTACCTCCTCATAGAAACTGATTAAATTAGTTTGACATGACCGATCCCACATGATTCATAAAGCCTTGCTGATATGGAGTTATTGGCTTATTTTCATCGAGGTACTCCAAGATAGCATCTCTTAGAAAACCTTCAAACAGTTTACCAACAACAGATGTTAAACTTACCGGCCTATAGTTCCCGGGCTCTGTTTTTGGACCCTTTTAGAATATTGGCACCACATTTGCTATGCACCAATCCTGTGGAACACTCCCCGTCAGTATAGAGTCCTTAAATATCAGAAATAAGGGTCTGGCGATGACATTACTTAATTCTCTTAGGATACGGGGGTGTTTGCCATCCGGTCCTGGCGATTTGTCTATTTTAATCTTTTTAAGACGTCTCTGTACTTCTTCCTGGGTCAGACAGGGCACTTTTAATGGGGAATTTATTATTATATTCTGCATTTCATCTGACAGTTTATTTTCCTCAGTGAATACAGTGGAGAAAAAGATATTTAATAGTTTTGCTCTCTCCTTATCGCTCTCTGCAACTCCCCCCTCATTACTCTGTAAGGGGCCGACACCTTCAGGTTTATACTTTTTACTATTTATATAATTGAAGAACATTTTAGGGTTAATTTTACTCTCTTTAGCAATTAATCTCTCAGTCTCTAGTTTGGCTGCTTTTATTTGTCTTTTACATATTCTATTTACAAAGTGCAATGCAATAAAGAAAAATTGCCTCCTACGGTGTACATAGCCTTTAAACTTCTTTTTGTTCTCATTAGGCAATTTCTTTACATATTTTATATCCTCAATAATAAGAATTGCCTTTCCTTAGGCTTGTATGTGAATGTACTGAATAATTGTGTGTAACATACAGTATTGTATATAAATATGTAATACAATCGTAAAAGATCAGGAGATTTTTATACTGATAACCTGTCCTCAGGATAGGTCATCAGTATCTGATTGGTGGGGGTCAGACACCCGAGACCCCCCGCCGTTCAGCTGTTTTGAGAGGGCGCCGGTGCTCCTGTAAGCGTTGCTGCCTTCTAGAAGCTTGCCAAACACAGAGCTATACATTGTATATCGGCTGTGTTTATTATCGCGCTCAGCCCCATTCACTTCAATGGAGCTGAGATACGCCTAGGCCATGTGATCAATGAATGTGTCACCCCCCGGCCTTGAAAAAGCAGACAGAAGGTTGTGGCGCCACTGCCTTCTCAAACAGCTGTTCAGCGGGGGTCCCGGGTGTCAGAACCCCACCGATCAGATACTGATGACCTATCCTGAGGAAAGGTCATCAGTACTGTTGAGCAAATCAAAGTATCCGAAGTGGACTTTAATCTGAATTTCAAGAAAAATTTGATTTGCCGAAAAGTCAAATTTCCTCTGCGTGGTAAAGAATCAATTTTTCGTAAAATAATGGGAAACAATGATGTCATCGTGTGCGCCGCAGGTCCTTTGGACGATTTTCTTCAATCAAGACTGTGACCGAATCTGCGACAGATATATGCCAAAAATTGGCATATATCTATTCATAAATGAACCCGGACTGCTGTATTAAGCCTGTTTCACACTTGCATTGTGGCTTTTCCTCTGCCAGATCTCAAAACCGGGTCAAAACTGATCATTTTTGTCCCAATTCATTGTCAATGGGGACAAAACTGATCAGGACACATTCCCTACAGTTTTGTTGCATTTATTGACCTATCACAAAACCGCTGCAAGCTGTGATCTTGTGCCCGGTCTGCGGAACAAACCGGGCACAGTTGTATTAAAACTAAACTAAAAAAAAATAAAAAATCCTGCCAGAAAATCAATGTAAGTCAATGGTGCCGGATCTGTTTCTTTAGCAAAAAAAAATCAGATCGAACGCCCATTGACTTACATTGATTTTCATACCAGATCTGCTTTTTTCAGTTTAGTCTTAATACAATTGGATCCGGCCAAAACAGATGCATCCAGTTGTATAATGGCACAGAATACAGATCAGTTCCAGTTTTCAGATGCTTTACCGGATCTTAAACCCGGAAAGCCACAACGCAAGTGTAAAACAGGCCTTACCCTGTATGTGTGATAGCACTGAATGTAATATCCATTTCTATACGCCTTTTCTTTCCCGGAATTCTGATCCGGCCAGTATTTATATTAATATTCAATATTAGTCTGTTAGTCAATATTATCTGTTATCCCTCAATGCCTTGTCTTGTATAATAGGTTGGGGAGAATGAAATCCGCCAACTTTACTAATACATGCCTCCACTCTTGCAGAAAATCTTGCAGGCTGACTGTCATGTAGCAGGTAGG
Organism: Rhinella marina; assembly: GCA_900303285.1. NCBI lineage: Eukaryota > Metazoa > Chordata > Amphibia > Anura > Bufonidae > Rhinella > Rhinella marina. The sequence continues at coordinate 7,735 of ONZH01007321.1, read as the reverse complement.
GAATAGTGCAGCCCTGAGCTACAACCTTACCACTTTCCCTACTTACTTGCACGGTCTGTCCTAACTGACAGAGCGCAACTGGACGGCGGTCCCTAGCTTATATACGTGCAGGGCCTAACAAGTAGGGGAAAGAATGGGAGAAAACAACAGATTAACACAGAATACACAGATACATAAATATTACCAAGCCAAGGTCAAAACAAAGGGATAACACAAGGATGAAGTCAAATGCAAGCCAAGAGATCGTGTCAGTACACGGAATATCACAAGGATGAAGTCAAATTCTAGCCGAGGTCAAATACACAGATATCGCAATACAGTAACACGCTTAGAGAGGTATAAAGACCAATCACAGGAAAGCTGTGGCCAGCAGGTGTCCTGTTTAAATAAGCCAGGCTGGGTGGGTCACATGACGTGACAGGCCATGACAGGCAATACAGCTGAGCGCCGACTCATCGATGTCGGCGCTCACATCCCCCCTTGCTCATTGCCTAGGGAATAGAGGATGCTGGCTGCGCTGGGGAAGTGTGCGCCGCCGGGTCCTCCCCGCCCCCTGGTTGTCAGGGAGATGAGGACGCCGGCTCCCTGTTACACTGACAGATTGTATTTCTCTTATATTTCTCCGTTTTTCTATTTGCAGGTGTAATGTCTCTTTAAAACTGCAGACCTGCACAATAAGTAAAATACATCTCAGCAGATAATCGTAAAATGTTCTCTAAGTATAAATAAACCTCGCACCCAAAAGACTACAAATGGCAGCTTTCATTATTGGTCTTCTTGTAGGTTTGTTAGGCAGTAAAATTCAACTCTTGAGTGAGCGTACAGAGGAATGATCTCAGCGTTCCCCAGTGATGGATGCCTGCTGAGATAAGAAGTTACAGCTTGGAAATTTTCACCCATCTGACTCACTTATCCAATTTGAATTGTTTTTCGACTTAGCAATCACTGAGATGACTCTAAAACGGCAAAAAAATAAAAATAAAAAATCACCTCATCTTGCATCCCACTATAACACACATTACACTGAGGATCATAACCTGCAAACCAGTAACGATATATAACAAATGTATATAACTGTGTCACATATCAAGGAAAATGTTACATTATGCCTAATGTATTCAGTAGATCTTGAATAACTTGCTTGGAAACTGTACTATAATAGTTACTTTTTGTTCATAGGAGCAGTATTGAAGTAGTTATATTTGTGTACATAGGAAGCAGTATTATAGTAGTTACATTCTTGTACATAGGAGCAGTATTATAGTAGTTATATTCTTGTACAAAGGAGCAGTATTATAGTAGTTATATTCTTGTACATAGGAGTAGTATTATAGTAGTTATATTCTTGTACAAAGGAGCAGTATTATAGTAGTTATATTCTTGTACATAGGAACAGTATTATATTAGTTATATTGTACATAGGAGGCAGTTTTATAGTAGTTATATTCGTGTACATAGGAGCAGTATTATAGTAATTATATTCTTGCACATAGGAGCAGTATTATAGTAGTTATATTCTTGCACATAGGAGCAGTATTATAGTAGTTATATTCTTGTACATAGGAGCAGTATTATAGTAGTTATATTCTTGTACATAGGAGTAGTATTATAGTAGTTATATTCTTGTACAAAGGAGCAGTATTATAGTAGTTATATTCTTGTACATAGGAACAGGATTATATTAGTTATATTGTACATAGGAGGCAGTTTTATAGTAGTTATATTCGTGTACATAGGAGCAGTATTATAGTAGTTATATTCTTGTACATAGGAGCAGTATTATAGTAGTTATATTCTTGTACATAGGAGGCAGTATTATAGTAGTTATATTCTTGTACATAGGAGCAGTATTATAGTAGTTATAATCTTGTACATAGGAGACAGTATTATAGTAATTATATTCTTGTACATAGGAGCAGTATTATAGTAGATATATTCTTGTACATAGGAGCAGTATTATAGTAGTTATATTCTTGTACATAAGAGGCAGTATTATAGTAGTTATATTCTTGTACATAGGAGGTAGTATTATAGTAGTTTTATTCTTGTACATAGGAGGCAGTATTATAGTAGTTATATTCTTGTACATAGGAGCAGTATTATAGTAGTTATATTCTTGTACATAGGAGCAGTATTATCTAATATATAAAGCTGAGTGTATGCGTGTGTGTGTGTGTGTGTCTGTGTATGTCCGCTAAAGGAATCCGCACCGCTGCAGCTACAATCACAAAATTTGGCACACATGTACATCAGGTGTCCGGGAAGGTTTTAGAACAGTTTTCAGCTCTCCAGGACGTACCGTTCCTGAGATATTCCCAAAAAATGCATTAGCCAATAGTAGCCTGGTCACATGACCCTTATCAGCCAATAGAAGCTCACAGGCAGTTAGTCTCCACACACCAGGTTTCTATGACAACCTAGCCAGTTCACTGCTGTAGGTCTGCATTAAAGAGGCAGAGCACTGTAAATGACAATGGTAAAAGAGTATTCCGGTTACCATAACTATAACTTATGACATCCAAGTAGAAAAGAGGAGCGGCAACTCACCATAAAACATCTTCTTTATTGTGGCAAAATATAACTTACATAGTCGGTATCGGGGGTGGACAGTGCCTCACTACAAAAAGCAGGCGTCAGACGATGGCCGTTTCGCGCAAGATCGCGCTTCCTCAGGCCTATAACGTGATGACGTATCACGTCCCCGCTTTTAACCTCTGCCGACCGTTATGTTTCAGTTTCAGGATGACAATACGTTTGTTGCTGAATGTCAAGAAATGCACGCAGAGTTTTCCTTGCGGATACTAGATATGGTGTTGAGGAGAAATATTAAGGAGTATGAGACAATTAAAGAAGATCTACAAAAAGCAAAAATCGAGTTACTTAAAAGACTCACAGATATACAGTATCAAGGTTTTGAAAAAAGATTGGACAAAAAATTGACATTAATACAAGCAGAGATTAAAGAAAAAAAGAGGGACAAATTTATAAGAGATAAACAAGACTATGAAACAGGGAGATTGTTTGATTGGAACGTGAATAAAAAGAGGAGAAGAAGGATAACAAAACGCATGAAAAGTGATTACTGGACTACCGATTCGGACTCTATTGCTTCTGATGAGACAACTGTGATTAATCAAGGTGGAAAAATGGACACTAATATGGAAAACAACCCTTTAGGAAACATACTAGAAGGGGGAGGGGAAATGAAAAGAAGCGGAGGCAGAAAAGCCAGTTTCAGAAGGAAACAGGTTTCTTGGAGAAATTAAGTGATGAGAAGGATGAAAATGTTGTCGCCCACAATACGGTTGTAAATCTCACGGGTCAGACCCTTCCACCGGCCTGTAGGAGAGTCCTTGAAAAAGGCCTCAACTTCAGCCTGGTGGAAAGGTTTGACCCTGTTCAATTTGAAATTGACCTTTTTAAGGCAGTCCATAAGCTGAATTTACACAGGATGTACTCCTCTAAAAAATCTGTAGAAAAAGGGACACATAGGGAGGGTGAAATTCCCACTCGTGTTAGTCCCTTAGGTTTTAGCTTGTCAGCTAACTTTAATAAAGAGGAGATTGAATGTTTAGAATTCCTTACGGACAGAGAGACCTTGCAAGACACTGGTACCGTAGATCCTAAAGATTTGATATTTAAAGGAGGCGCGTCTTCCACTTTTTGCCCACCCTTGCCCGCCGGTGGTAGCATTGAGTTCTTTTACAAGAAAGTACTCAGCGAGGCTAAATCTTTGATATATCCTGTTGCAGAGTACAATATCAATAAGGAAGAATATGATGCTATTGCCTGCTTACAAAGACAAGATGAGATTATTGCGAAACTGGCTGACAAGGGTGGTAATGTAGTATTGATGTCTAGGGATTACTATATGAAGGAGGCCTATAGGCAGTTGAACAATAAGGAGATGTATGAACAACTGAGTATAGACCCTACTCTGAAGATACAGTCAGCAGTTAGAGGAGTATTACATAAATATGTAGAATTGGATGTACTATCTAGGAAGAAAGCTGAAAAACTATTGTTATCAGCACCTATTAAGCCTGCTTGGTATTTTTTACCTAAACTACATAAATCCGCTGAGTGTCCCCCTGGCCGTCCCATTGTTGCAGGTATTGGGTCTGTTATTGAACCCTTGTCCAAATATCTGGATTGGATACTCAGGCCCCTTTTGATTAGCGTCCCCGCATATGTCAGGGACACTGGCGACTTCCTCCATTCACTGGAATCTTTCCAGTGGCAGGAGGGATTCAATCTTGTGTCCCTGGACGTGGAAAGTCTTTATACACGTATTCCCCAAGATTTAGGTATAGAGGCGGTATGTGAAGTATTAGAGGGTACACAAAAAAACGCCAACTTTATTGGGTTCGTGGCTTTAGGGGTCATTCTTAAAGGGGTTGTCCGGGTTCAGAGCTGAACCCGGACATACCTTTCAATTCACCCAGGCAGCCCGCCTGAACAGGGCATTGGAGCATCCTATGCTCCAATGCCCTCCTTTGCCCTGCTCTAATTAGCGCAGGGCAAAGGAATTTAGCCCGGTTCCGGTGACGTACCGGGCTTTGCCAGGCGGAGACTTCCGCCCGGCAGTGAGCCCGGTGACGTCATCGGCGCTGATGGGCGGGCTTTAGCGCTGCCCTAGCCATTCAAATGGCTAGGGCAGCGCTAAAGCCGGCCCATTACGGCCGGTGACGTCACCGTCAGCCTCCGCCCGGCAGTGAATGTTTACAAACAAAAGAGCCCTTGCCCTGCGCGATCCAGCGCAGGGCAAGGGAGGGCATCGGAGCATCAGATGCTCCGATGCCCTGTTCAGGAGGGCTGCCGGAGTGAGAACCTGGGTATGTCCGGGTTCAGCTCTGAACCCGGACAACCCCTTTAAGAATAATGCTTTTATGTTTGGGAAGAAATGGTACCGGCAGCTGTATGGGACGGCCATGGGGACGCCAGTGGCATGTACGTTTGCTAATCTATATCTAGCTAGACTAGAAGACAAGTATGTATACACCACCCAAAATCCCTTCCTACCTTGGATACAGTTGTACCTCAGATATGTGGACGACATATTTATAGTCTGGTCCGGGACTGAAGAACAGTTTTGTCAATTTGTGGAGTATCTGAACATGTCCAACAATATGAATATGTTATTCACTTGCGTCTTTGGTGGGCTTAAACTGGAGTTCCTGGATGTCTCTCTGGAGTTGGTGGGGGGGAAGTTGGTGACTAGGGGCTACTGTAAGCCCACTGCCACCAACTCACTACTACACAACTCTAGCTTCCATCCTGATAGTGTAAAAAAAGCAGTCCCATACGGACAATTTATTAGATTCAAAAGGATAAATACTACAGAAGCAGGGTTCCAGGAGCAGGCAGAAGAACTAAAAAATAGGCTATTGACTAGGGGTTATCCCTTACATCTACTTAATATTGCCCAGAAAAAAGCTTCCAGAATTAAAAGGGCAGAGTTACTCCAGAGTGATAAGAAAAATAATAGGAAAGCGATAAAATGCCCCTTCTCTTTCAAGTATAGTCCAATGGCAGGAAGAATAAAGGATATAATAAAGGAAAACTGGGGAATCTTAATGGAGGATCCATTATTGAGAGAGGCCATTGATGACTCACCAGTCATTGCTTTCAGAAAGACCTGTACCTTGAGAAACAAGTTAAGGCCCTTTTACACGGGCCGATGTGTCTCTCTGCCCGGAGGAGCCTTTACACGGCCCGATGAATCGAGCGCCGGGCCGCACGAGTGATCGCTGTATCGCTCGTGCGGCCCGGAAGCTCCATACTGTCAGGCGCACATCGCCTGTTTACACAGGCCGATGTGCGCCCGACATATTGGATCTTTTGTAGAAACCAAAAGATCCAATCAGCCGACGAACGAGCGTTTTGCTCGTTCATCGGCTGATTAGGGCCACTTTTACACGGGCCGATTATCGGCACTAGCGTTCCTAGGAACGATTTTTCGGCCGATAATCGGCCCGTGTAAAAGGACCTTTAGTCAGAAGCAGATTTAGAGAGAATGATGCTGGGACGTGGTTAAAGAAATTAGCCCCAGTGGGTAACTACAAATGTGGCAATTGCACGTTCTGTGCATATAATGGCCAAAGGACTATAACAAAGATAGGTGGTCTAGAATACAGAATAAGACAGTTAATTACCTGTAAGAGTAAATTTGTCATCTATATGATATATTGCACATGTGGCAGGTTCTATATTGGCAAGACCATAAGGTGCCTCTATGAAAGAGTCAGAGAACATTTCTCCTCTATCACCAGTGGTAAGGGATGCCCTCGCCTTATAGAACATATCAGACAAGATCACGCTGGTGATCCCAAAGTGATGAGATTTATAGGTTTAGAGTTAGTCCCTATGTATCCACAAGGTGGCGATAGGCATCTGGCCCTCCTGAGAAAAGAAGCGAGATGGATAATACGCTTAGAGGCCCTGGGACCCTTAGGACTTAATGATAAGAATGACCTAAGTGTCTTTTTATGAAAGTATTTGACTGTAATGTATATTTTTGTATAATAGCAATTTTTTTGTATGTATTTTTGAATTGTGTATTGCATCCCCTGCGACCGCTATTGCGCATGCGCATAACGGTCGGCAGAGGTTAAAAGCGGGGACGTGATACGTCATCACGTTATAGGCCTGAGGAAGCGCGATCTTGCGCGAAATGGCCGTCGCTTGACGCCTGCTTTTTGTAGTGAGGCACTGTCCGCCCCCGATGCCGACTATGTAAGTTATATTTTGCCACAATAAAGAAGATGTTTTATGGTGAGTTGCCGCTCATCTTTTCTACTTGGATGTCTTTAGCATTTACTGGACTGTTGTTATCCGTAGCAGAGCACCACCACTGTTTACAACTATACTGACCCCCGACTGTACGCACAATTCCGGAGTTAAGAGAAGGAGCTTCTGTGTAGTGCCATCCTTTTTGTTTCTGTTTTTTACGTGTTTATAACTATAACTTATGTTTTAGACTAACTCATCATCAATCATTACCTCATATAATGTAAATTTCACATATTTACCATTCAGTAGTAATAAAAGATGTATTCTTCCACTGCTACCCACCTTCCTCCTAAATTACTATGGCATCGACCTGCAATTCAGGCCACCGAGAGAGGACAAGGACTTAAAAGTCCCACCCCCAGATCCGACTAAGTCACGCCCCTGACTCAGTCCGGCCACGCCCCTTCTATGACGCATTTGACTGGGATTGAAAATATAGGTAAAAATCGCCTTCTGTCAGCTGCAGGGGTGGGGGGAGGGTGACTTTCTCCCTGTAGCTCATTGCTCAGACTGCACAGTGCTGCTGCTGAGAGTGAGCTGTTCAAAATGACATCCCTGTGTCCATCCAGGCCCTGCGCATGACGGAGGACAGGGAGTCTGAAAGCCAGACTGTCCAGCCTAAAACAAGACCTCTGGCCACTCTAGGGGCAGGCTGATGTTAGGGTGGCCAGATGTCCGGCTTTAGGCTGGACAGTCCGGTTTTCTGGCTACCTGTTCACCTTCCGACGCAGTGCCTGGACAGACACAGGGATGTCCACCCTTTCAGTAGCTCACACTCAGACAGCTTCTCCTCCGTGTCTTCACGGAGCCAGGGGGCGTGGCCTCATGTTTAGTGGTGTGTCTTCATGGCAACTGGGGGCGCTGTTTGACGTTTGGGGGAATGGCTGGTGAGGTCTGGCTTTCTAGGGTGAAGACAGTGGCCACTCTAGCTCCTGCGGAGGTC
>ONZH01007320.1:0-139057 GCA_900303285.1 Rhinella marina | reverse complement strand
TAGGCTTTTATTTGGCACCTGTACTGTGCGTTCTGCGTGCTTGGAAAAATCTTGTATATACGTGGTGTTTAATACACACCGTCTGACCTGTTAGTACACGGCTGTGTACCTAGAAAATAAAAAAAAAAGGCCTTGTCTTTGGCACCTGTACTGTGCGTTCTTGCGTGCCTGCAAATATCTTTTATATACGTGGTGTTAATACACACCGTCTGACCTGTTAGTACACGGCTGTGTACCTAGAAATATTAAAAAAACTAGGCCTTTATTTGGCACCTGTACTGTGCGTTCTGCGTGCCTGCAAATATCTTTTATATACGTGGTGTTAATACAACACGTCTGACCTGTTAGTACACGGCTGTGTACCTAGAAATATTAAAAAACTAGGCCTTTTCTTTGGCACCTGTACTGTGCGTTCTGCGTGCCTGCAAATATCTTGTTATACGTGTGTTAATACACACCGTCTGACCTGTTAGTACACGGCTGTGTACCTAGAAATATTAAAAAACTAGGCCTTTTATTTGGCACCTGTACTGTGCGTTCTGCGTGCCTGCAAATATCTTTTATATACATGGTGTTAATACACACCGTCTGACCTGTTAGTACACGGCTGTGTACCTAGAAATATTAAAAAACTAGGCCTTTTATTTGGCACCTGTACTGTGCGTTCTGCGTGCCTGCAAATATCGTTTATATACGTGGTGTTAATACACACCGTCTGACCTGTTAGTACACGGCTGTGTACCTAGAAATATTAAAAAACTAGGCCTTTTATTTGGCACCTGTACTGTGCGTTCTGCGTGCCTGCAATATCTTTTATATACGTGGTGTTAATACACACCGTCTGACCTGTTAGTACACGGCTGTGTACCTAGAAATATTAAAAAACTAGGCCTTTTATTTGGCACCTGTACTGTGCGTTCTGCGTGCTTGCAAAAATCTTGTATATACGTGGTGTTAATACACACCGTCTGACCTGTTAGTACACGGCTGTGTACCTAGAAATATAAAAAAAAAGGCCTTTTCTTTGGCACCTGTACTGTGCGTTCTGCGTGCCTGCAAATATCTTTTATATACGTGGTGTTAATACACACCGTCTGACCTGTTAGTACACGGCTGTGTACCTAGAAATATTAAAAAACTAGGCCTTTTATTTGGCACCTGTACTGTGCGTTCTGCGTGCCTGCAAATATCTTTTATATACGTGGTGTTAATACACACCGTCTGACCTGTTAGTACACGGCTGTGTACCTAGAAATATTAAAAAACTAGGCCTTTTCTTTGGCACCTGTACTGTGCGTTCTGCGTGCCTGCAAATATCTTGTATATACGTGGTGTTAATACACACCGTCTGACCTGTTAGTACACGGCTTTGTACCTAGAAATATTAAAAACTAGGCCTTTTATTTGGCACCTGTACTGTGCGTTCTGCGTGCCTGCAAATATCTTTTATATACGTGGTGTTAATACACACCGTCTGACCTGTTAGTACACGGCTGTGTACCTAGAAATATTAAAAAACTAGGCCTTTTATTTGGCACCTGTACTGTGCGTTCTGCGTGCCTGCAAATATCGTTTATATACGTGGTGTTAATACACACCGTCTGAACTGGTAGTATACGGCTGTGAAGGCAAAATATTGTAACAAAAAAAAAAATTGCGTAGGGCTAGCGGAATCGGACGTGGACGAGGACGGGGGCGCGGAAATGCTGTTGGGGGCCTTGTTGAAGCCAGTGGAGATACAATGCGTGCTGGTGAGGGGCAGCCAGGATCCCACTCTTCCAGAAACCCTGCCTTTATGGGACAGTTAAGCAGGGGGCGGGTTACACCGCTGTTGAGGCCTGAGCAGGTTGAACAGGTGGTGCAATGGATAGCCGATAGCGCTTCCACACAGTTGTCCACCAGTCAGTCATCCACACAGTCTCACTCTGACCCTCCTTCCTTCACACCTGGCCAACAGAGTCATCCCACCATTGACCCCTCCCAGGAGCTCTTTTCGGGTCCTTTTTCAGATGTGCCGGAAGAATCCCTGGAGCTACCATAGGAATTTGTTTGTAGTGATGCCCAAACACTTGAGTATTCGCCATCTCCTGCTGATGTGGACCCTGAACCAGCATCTGTTATCATGAGCGATGATGATGATGAGACGCAGTTGCCATCAAGGGAGGCTGTTGGAATGTCCAGTGGGCAGGAGGAGGAGCAGAGTGAGGAAATGGAAGAGGAGGTGGTGGATGACGAAATGATCGACCCCACTTGGCCAGGGGTGATGTCCAGCGGGGAAAGCAGTGGAGAGGTGGTGGTCTGCGCAGCACCGAAAAAGGCAGCAAGAGGCAGAGGGATGTCCAGAGGCAGAGGGTTGTCCACATTCAGAGGGATGTCCACAGGCAGAGGGATGTCCAGAGGCAGAGGACAGTCCAGACAGAGAAGTGAGGCCACAGCCAGCAGGGCCGAAGCTGTTCCCGGCAGCAGGCAGTCGAGCGAAGCTCCCCCATCGAGGCCTCGTACTTCTGTGGTGTGGAGATTTTTTAATGTTTGTGCGGATGACAAACTGAGCGCGGTTTGCACACTCTGCCACTCAAAACTGAGTAGGGGCTCTGAGAAGAGCAATATGACCACCTCAGGCATGCGGCGTCACTTGGAAGTCAAGCACTGGGCTGAGTGGGAGAGAGCAAACGCAATACAACCTGCGCAAGGTCTTCCTGCCACTGCCTCTTCCCCTTTGTTGTGTGCTGCCACTGCGGTCCAGACCTCCAGCCAGGACACCTCCACATCTGCCTCTGCCTCGGCTACTTTGGGGCCTTCTCCTTCAGCCTCCCCTTCCCCCGCATCTTCGCCTGCACCTTCACACTCCTCATCCCATCAACTGTCCATCTCGCAGGCGTTCGACCGCAGGCGGAAGTACGCCTCGAGTCACCCCCAAGCCCAAGCCTTAAACTGCCACATCTCCAAACTGCTGGCCCTGGAGATGTTGCCGTTTAGGCTTGTGGAGACGCAGGCCTTCCGCGACCTGATGGTGGCTGCCGCACCTCGCTATTCCGTCCCCAGCCGCCACTACTTTTCCCGGAGTGCCGTCCCCGCCCTGCACCAGCACGTGTCGCGTAACATCAGGCGGGCCCTGAGGTACGCAGTCAGCGCAAAGGTCCACTTGACCACCGACTCGTGGACAAGCGCTTGCGGCCAGGGACGATACATCTCTTTGACGGCACACTGGGTGAATGTTGTGGAAGCGGGGACGGGGTCGCAAACAGAGACGGCCTATCTACCACCCCCGCCCAAGATTGCCAGCACGGGTTCTGATAAACTCCCCTCTTCTTCCTCCTCCTCCTCCTCTGCCTTAACATCGCCCTCAGCCGCTAGCTGGAAGCGTTGCAGCACTGGCGCGGGGAGACGTCAGCAGGCGGTGCTTAAGCTCATCAGCTTGGGCGACAGGAAGCACAGCGCCCCAGAGGTGAGGGACGCCATATTGCAGCAGACGGAGATGTGGCTGTCGCCGCTGCATCTAGGGCCAGGCATGGTCGTGTGCGATAACGGCCATAACCTGGTGGCGGCTCTGGAGCTTGCCGAACTCAATCACGTACCATGCCTGGCCCACGTTTTTAATCTGGTAGTCCAAAAATTTCTAAAGACCTGGCAGAGCTACTGGTAAAAGTGCGGCGCTTGTGCGCTCACTTTCGGAAGTCAACTGTAGCTGCTGCTAGCTTAAAAAAACTCCAGCAACGCCTCCATTTGCCTCAACATCGGCTGTTGTGCGACCTGCCGACTCGCTGGAATTCCACCTATTCCATGTTGGCCAGGGTGTGTGAGCAGCAGAGAGCATTGATGGAGTACCAGATTATGAATCCACGCGTGCCTCCAACTCAGCTCCCTCAGTTTGCCAACCACGAGTGGCCATGGATGGCAGACATATGCGATGTACTGCGTATCTTTGAGGAGTCCACCAAGAAGGTCAGCAGCGAGGACGCTATAGTGAGCCTAACCATCCCGCTCCTATGCGTCCTTAAAGAATCGCTCATCGCAATAAGGGAGAACGCATTGCACGCAGAGGAGACGGGGGTAGGAGGAGACGCAACGGAGCTACACAGTCAGACCACACTTTTGTCTGCTTCTCGGTGGCAGTTGCAGGAGGAGGAGGAGGATGAGGAGGACGACGTGGAGGTGGCTGTGGAAGAGGAGGCGGATGCTGGCGGCAAGGGTAGCAGTCAGGCTGTGTGTGTCCCATTGGTTCAGCGCGGATGGGGCGGAGAGGAGGCGGAAGAGGAAGAGGAGGAAATGGCAAGTGATCCTTCTGGTGGGGGCAGTGACGTCATGCCTATTCAGAGTCTGGCACACATGGCTGACTTCATGCTGGGCTGCTTTTCCCGGGACACACGTGTTGTCCGGATAGTGGAGAACAAACTGTACTGGGTCTTCGCACTCCTGGACCCTCGGTATAAAGATAACGTCTCCTCTTTTATTCCGGTAGAGGAGAGGACGAATCGATTGCTGGAATACCAGAGGGAACTCGCGCAGAACATGATGGAGATTTTCCCACCCACCATCGCTGGCGGCAGAGAGGAGAGGGTCTCCCAGAGTCCCACAACATCAATCAGGCCCACAGCCACCAGGGGAACACTCTCCAAGGTGTGGGACACGTTCATGGCACCCCCTCGTGCAACTTCCATCACTGCGGGGCCCGCTATCAGCAGGAGGGACAAGTATCGGCGGATGTTGCGGGAGTACCTGGCAGACCGTAGCCCTGTCCTCCCCGATCCCTCGGCGTCCTACACTTACTGGGTCTCCAAGTTGGACACGTGGCTGGAACTGTCCCTGTACGCCTTGGAGGTTCTTGCCTGCCCTGCCGCCAGCGTGCTATCAGAAAGGGTGTTCAGCGCAGCCGGGGGCATTATAACAGATAAGCGCAGCCGCCTGTCAACCGACAGTGCCGACAGGCTGACGCTAATCAAAATGAACAGCAAGTGGATTGACCCGGACTTTGCTTCTCCAACAGTGGAAAGCAGCCAAAAGTGAAGTGCCATCTGTATGAAGTGCCATTTCCTCCTCCACCTCCTCCTCCTCCTCAACCGCCGTAGAATTGCTCCGTAAAAAAAACAAAACAATTTTTAAGAGGTCTCACCTCTTTAGCCTCCACATAATTTTTAAGAGGTCTCACCTCTTGGGCCTACAAACAATTTTTCTCATGGCTCACCTCTTGGGCCTACAAACAATTTTTAAGAGGTCTCACCTCTTGGGCCTCCACATAATTTTTAAGAGGTCTCACCTCTTGGGCCTACAAACAATTTTTAAGAGGTCTCACCTCTTGGGCCTACAAACAATTTTTCTCATGGCTCACCTCTTGGGCCTACAAACAATTTTTATTATGGCTCACCTCTTGGGCCTTAATACAATTTTTAAGAGGTCTCACCTCTTGGGCCTACAAACAATTTTTAAGACGTCTCACCTCTTTGGCCTCCACATAATTTTTAAGAGGTCTCAGCTCTTGGGCCTACAAACAATTTTTCTCATGGCTCACCTCTTGGGCCTACAAACAATTTTTAAGAGGTCTCAGCTCTTGGGCCTCCACACAATTTATAAGAGGTCTCAGCTCTTGGGCCTCCACACAATTTTTAAGAGGTCTCAGCTCTTGGGCCTCCACACAATTTTTAAGCGGTCTCAGCTCTTGGGCCTCCACACAATTTTTAAGAGGTCTCAGCTCTTGGGCCTCCACACAATTTTTAAGAGGTCTCAGCTCTTGGGCCTTAATACAATTTTTAAGAGGTCTCAGCTCTTGGGCCTCCACACAATTTGTAAGAGGTCTCAGCTCTTGGGCCTTAAAACAATTTTTAAAAGGTCTCAGCTCTTGGGCCTTAATGCAATTTTTAAGAGGTCTCACCTCTTGGGCCTCCACATAATTTTTTCGAGGGCTCACCTCAAGGGCCTCCATATAATTTTTTCAAGGTCTCACCTCAAGCTAACTTTGCGCACTCATTAAAATATCTTCACAACAAGGACCTAAGAGCCCTCGATGGGAGAGCTTTGTGTGGGGGCCTGTTATAGGGAAGAGATGCGGCCCTGCAGGCTCTAGCCTGCCTTCTCCATAAGCCTCTGGCCAGCCCACGGCCTCTTCCTGCCTTTTGCGGTCCTACGCATCCCTCAACATCCCCACTGCTTTACCTGCTAGACATGACACTGGGCCAGGTCGGGTCACTGACTTCGTCATACTCAACCACCTCCTCTTACACTGCCTCACTTTGCTCCAACAGCCTCCCTTGCTGGCAACTGTGTCTCATCATCGTCCCTAATCATTTTACACTTTAGTGCCCGTTCCACACCACCATCAGCTAGAGATGGAGCTTGCTCCAGTGTTTGGGCATCAGAACAAACAAAATCCTCAGATAGCTCCTGCGATTCTTGCATGGGTGGGAACACTGGGTTGATAACATTGGGCAGGGTGGGAGGAAGGAGGGTCAGAGTGAGGTCCCTGCAGTTTCTGCAGGCTATCAACGAGACTGGACTTTGTGGACTTGACTGGGTGGTGGACAGATTTAACAAATCTAGAAGGAGAAGGAAGGGTTTGCCGAGCTGTCTGTAAGGGTTGCGGAAATCCAGACAGAACCAAGGCCCCAAACTTGGGTGGGGGTAGCAGGTTTGCCCGTCCCCGACTCCACAACATTCACCCAGTGTGCTGTCAGGGAGATGTAGCATCCCCGGCCTCAAACCAAAGTGTTGGTGGTCAAATGGCCTTTTGCAGTAACCGTGTTACTCGGGCGTGGATGATGTTTTGGGACATGTGCCTGGGCAGGGATGGCACAGAGGGAAAAATAGTGATGGCTTGATTGCTTTCCCCCTTGCTTTCCCCCTTGCCTATGCCATCTGTGGTTGTCATAGGCAACGTGATTTTTCAGGGTGCAGAATTTTATCTTCTTTTTTGTCTAGTTTGGCTTGGGGTCCATGGCAATGTAGAGGAAAGAAGGTTTCCTTGTATGGTCTCACTTTACAGAGAGGTTATATTGTCTTTGGAGTGTATTGTTGAGAGGCTGTGATAGTGGCGTAATAGTGCGACTTGGGCGCATTATATGCACCCAGACATGCTTCCCTTGCTGTCCCAGTTGCATTCCAGCAGTGTTGGCATCCTTTTCTGAGGTTTCAGGGTGGACTTGGTGACCTCCAAGTGGTTGAATGAGATTTCCAAGTGGCGAGCATTTTTTTCCCATAGACTTTAATAGGATTCGATATTCGGTCGAATAGTCGAATATCGCGGTCTATTCGAATTGAATTTCGAACTTTCGAATATTTCACTACTCGCTCATCTCTATTTACTACTTTTCCATCATCCTCCCGTCTTCTGGACAAATAATCCTACCACCCCCAGTACTGTGCCACTAGTACCACACAGATAGCGCCCTTCAATAATTATTGGCACACAGTGTCCTAAAATAACTGCGCCCAGCAAATAGTGTCCTGTAATAGTGTAAACATAACGTCCCCCAGAAATAACTGCACTGATACTGTGCCAGGGTGCCCCCACAGTAATAGTGCCCCCACAGTAATAGTGCCCCCCAAAGTCCCAACTAATAATTCTCTGCCAGAGTGCACTTGTTAGTAATAGTGCTCCCAACAGTACTAATGTACCTATTGTGCCCCAGAAGTAATAATGCTTCCAATGTGCCAGTAAGAAGTGCCCCCAAAATTTCACCCCAATAATGTGCCAGTAAGATGTGCTCCCCACCC
Source organism: Rhinella marina (assembly GCA_900303285.1). NCBI lineage: Eukaryota > Metazoa > Chordata > Amphibia > Anura > Bufonidae > Rhinella > Rhinella marina. Next base: position 131,353 of record ONZH01007320.1, on the reverse strand, counting down.
ATAGATGCCCCCCAAATTATGTGCCAGTAAGAAATGCCCCAATAATGCGCCAGAAGCTCCCCCCATTGATTCCCCCCAAAATCATGTGCCAGTAAGAAATGCCCCAGTGCCCCCATGTGCCAGAAAAATGCCCCCAGTGCCAGTAAAAATGCCCCCAGTGCCCCCATGCCATAAAGAAATGCCCCCAGGTGCCAGTAAGAAATGCCTCCAGTGCCCCATGTGCCAGTAAAAATGCCCCCAGTTCCAGTAAAATGACCCCATGTGCCAGTATAAATGCCCCCATGTGCCCCTAAAAATGCCCCCAGTGCCTCCAATAGAGCTCCGGTCCTTGCTACAATAAAAAAAAAATGAACACTAATACTTACCTCCATCATGCTGGCAGCGATGCGATGCACGCCTCTTCCGGCCTGTGTCCCGCGCTGTACGGCTCAGGCGGCGCAATGACGTCATCGCGCCGCCTGAGACGGCCTCTGATAGGCTGCAGGCCTAGTGGTGGGCAGGGGAGACGCCTCTCCCTCCCCTGCCCCGCCGTACAATACAGGCATCTGTATCGCTGTCCTGAGTACAGCGATACAGATGACTATGGAGATGAGCGCTTCCACAGTGGAAGTGCTCATCTTCCCCTGCCCCACCGCCACCCCTATCTGTGCGCAGGTCCGCGCCGCACCTGGCTAATTGGCGGTGCAGCCCTGCAAGTGGCAAGGGGGGCCCTCGGGGCCCCCCTGGCTTAGGGGCCCGGTCGGAACTGCGACCGCTGCGACCCGTATAGCTACGCCACTGGTTGTGACCCTTCTCAGGCAGTGCACTGAAAGGACTAAACTACAGGTTCTCCACAACCACTGTCTGTCACTGTCTCAGTCAGAGCATCATAAAGGAGATGGCAGCTTCCCTTTAAGATGGCAAATATTTATTTGCTAATCAATTTATCATCTCATTAGTTTTTCGAAAAAGCTAATTTACATGAGTATATTTTATGTATTTTCACAGCAAAAGTATTGGTACTGCACATTCTCCAATGAAGCCTGAAAATATTCTTTAATCTACAGAACATTTAGTATGGACACAAGATGCAGTCAACTTTGCATCATTTTCAAATATATCAAACTTTTATACTTACTGCATATTATTAAAGGAAGCTTTAATGACTTAGGGGGTCATGTATTAAGACCAGAGTTTTAGACACCGCTATTAATAAGCCGCTGTGCTGGCAGTGGATCTACCGAAGTTATGTAGAAGTGTCAGTCCACTATATAACTTCGTCGTATCCACCACCAGCCTAAGGCCCCAGTCACACGTCCGTATTTGTGCACATCCTGGAAAACGGTCAGTTTTTTGCAGATCCGTTGTTCCGCAAAAAACTCAGTTTTTCCAGCACATTCGTTCCGTTTTTCTGTAAAAAACGGAAAGGATGTATCCGCAAAAAACGGAAGAAGGAATCAATTTTTTTTTTCCTTTTTTTCTACCCTCCTGGAACGGAATCCGCAAATGCGGATGATATGCGGATGCCTTTCCGCATGTCTTCCGCATTTATGGACGTCCCATAGACTTGTATTGGACTACGGACCGCAATTTCGGGATGAAAGTAAGACATGCTGGTTTTTTATTGCGGACAATCGGAACGGAAACACGGATGCAGACAACACACGGAGTGATGTCCGCATTTTTCCGGGAACCATTGAAATGAATAGATCCGCATACTACCTGCATTTTAGATCCGTTATTGCGGATCGGACGTGGATAGGATGCGGAGCAAAAATCAGGACGTGTGAATGGGGCCTAAATGCTAGCCAGATTCCTTGCTGGCTTACATTTAGACCATTTTCTACACCAAAAACAGGCATAGAAAATGATGAATGAGACGGGTCTGCTGGCTTGTTCCCTTCCCAGCCCATGTCACCTCCACCTTTTTAGACCTAGTGTGAACGGGGAATAGTGGAAGATTGTAGCGCAAAGAACATTTGCACAGCAATCTGCGCCAGAAATACGTCTAATGTAGGCATATTTCTGATAGTAAATGACCCCCTTAATGTCTTAAGATGTTCCTCAGAAAATATGGTCTAAAGGTGTGTTGTTCAGAAGTCGCTAAATGTTTATCTATCTCTGATTGAGACTAATGGGTACAGTATATTTATTAGTGATGAGCAAAGTTTGCCGAAGTTAGCCAAGAAATTTGATTTGTTCCGAATGAATTTGTCATGAAATGCTATAAATCAGTTAGTTATACCTCAGCCACTCTGCCTTAGGTTACGGCCACATGGAGCGGCCTTTCATTTAATAATGAAGACTGCACTGTATAGTCAGTCTTCATTGTGGCCACACAGCACCTTTAAACAGGGGCTGTTGCTGGTATGGGGTTTGGCTGGTTAGGTTGGGGGACAATATGCATAATATTGCTGTTCTTCCCTACAATCTCATGCAGATTATTTGACAGTAAATAGTGAATATTAAGCAGCTCTGGCATACCCACTACAGCTGGACATCATTCTTCTGCCATCTGCTTTTCCTCCTTTTCCACATAAACTAATATGGATGAGAACATGTCATCAGGAACATCCAGCTCCTCATCTCTCTGCATCTTGCTGACTTTTTGTCTCCACAGGGTGAAAGCATGCCTGTAAGACAGTAAGATGGAAGCATACTCATGAGACAGCAATGTGGAAGCAGTGGGTGATCTGCAACCAAACATTGGTGGGGTACACAATCTGCTACTTAGGAGACTACCTGTGAGGAACATACTAGCTATGCACCAGTTCATAAAAGCAACGCCAGGCAGGCATCACATAGTGGTGGAGGTAAAATGCCATACTCGCCAGTGTCGCTGGGGGATGTTAGCGTGGAGGTAGCAGGATGTGTGGGCAGAAAGTGAGGCATGGCCAGGGTGCTAAAGTTGGCATCACAGCCCTGTGTCAACACATGGAGCGTCACCATAAAGTTGCATGGGAAAACCGTACCACTCGTTTAGTGTTACAGCCTGATGCAGCAACCGCTGCATCTCCCACCGGCCTGTACCCCCTCTCCAGACCTTGACAACATCAGCATTTCAATGGCGTCTATTGCCCCTGATGCTCTTCCTCCTCCTACTACATGTTATTTGTTTGAACAGCAATCGATCAGCAATGTGATTGCAAAAAGAAGAAAAGCTTCTTCAGCAGAAAAGCTGAATGTGCACTTGGCCAAGCTGCTGGTACTATAGTGCCTTCCTTTCCATGTAGTTGACTCTGCACGTTTCACTGATGGCTTGTGCCCAGCCAAGGTGGAGAGCCCCAAGCTGACATTACTTTTCCAAAAAAGCTGTACCAGCCCTGGACACGTACGTTGAGTAGAAGGTGGGCCAGTACTTGGGTATGTGTCTAGAGTTCAAGCTAGTGCTGACGTATGGAGTTGTAACTATGGTCAAGGAAAATATATGTCTTTCACAGCTCACTGATTAAATGTGGTTTCAGCAGCACACCAGCAACATAGCCAGATAATGGCAATGCCACCTCTACATTGTAATACCGGGATTTCTACACCAATGTCCTTCTCTGCCTGCTCATCCTCCAATCTCATTGTCCTCAATCTCCCCTCTAGGCACAGTTCACAGTGGTCCTCCAGCATATCACCTATGCAAAGCTAGGATTTGTCATGTGGTTCTGTACCTGGTCAGCCTTGTTAAATGAAGCCACACTGGGGAGGAGCTGCTAGGCATCATCAATAAAAAAAATCAAACATCGGCTGTCTCCTCACCAAACGGATATAGGAACCATGGTTACTGATAACCATGGGATGAATGATGTCACTCCACTTCTTCACATCCTGGAAAGCATGCTGACAAATCTGGTTGGCGAGGGGACAGAAGACGTGGCACCAACATTACACAGCCACCTGAGCCCTGAGAAGGATGAACTGGCAAATGGGGAGGAGGAATTTTATATACAACTAGGTGGTTTATCTGACCAAGAGAGAGGAGAGGAGAAGGAGAAGCATGAGGAGCTGGAGGGTGATGATGAAGATGACGCAGATGACCCTGACAGACCTTAGCAGTATGCAGTGGAAGGCTCTCCAAGTCCCTTGTGCAAATGGATAGACGCATGCAGTCACGTTTTTGTAGTAACAGCTGCATTGTCAGGCCTCGGCAAAGGGATGACTACTGGCTATCCAAATTGTTAGACCCTTGCTACTGGTCAAAAACGGGGGCATTTTTTTTACCTTTTGAGAGGGATGCAAAAATGAACTACTATAGAGACATGTTGTGTAGTCAGTTGGTCACTGCATTCGAGTGCCATTGTCCATCCTCAGGAAGGTCTGGCTGGTGTGGGACCCTCTGCGCAGAACCTCAACCAGCAGGTGGTGGCATATTTGGACTGCACTCTGTCACCCATGATCCAAGATCGTCTGGAGTACTGGACATGCAATCTTGAAGTAGGGTCACAACTGGACAAGTTTGCCATGGGCATGCTTTCCTGTCTGGCCAGTAGTGTGGTGTTCAGTGTGGCAGGGGGCATAGTTACTCCTAAGAGAACTCGCCTTTCCTCTCTAAATGTTGAGAGACTAACCTTCATAAAGATGAATCAGGTGTGGATCCACCAGGATTTGGTTGATTGCCAGTGCCGGTTGCAACAGAATAGATCATTCTGCCACTAATGATAGTGTGCTGCCACACCAGAATATTCTGCAAAATGGGCCATTACTTTTGGCTAAGTCCTGCTGTCACCATTCTCATGCTGCTACCAGCCTGATGCCACACACCCACTACCTCTAACTCCATACCTATAATGGGGCTTCTTGGTCTACTTATATGTACATGTTACATTTTTAAAAGGATATGCATGCCACTGAGCCTTGCTATCACACTTTCTGGGTTCTGCTACTACTGTGATCTGCCACCATCTTGTGCTATGTGCCACTGCTGCCCCCCCCCCACTTTGTCATGGGGCGACCATCATCACTGTTACTGCCATTGCTGTTGGACTGCATCCCAACTCTGTTATGGGGCCATCATTGTCCCTGTTACTGCCACTGCTGTTGGAACCGATTGGGACCACTATTGTCCCTGTTTGTCCGTGTTGACATCACTGTTTATTTTTCTGTTCTTCTTATCCGTCAGAAGAACAAAAAAAAACAAAAAAGTCAAAAGCAGGAGTGGGTGCAAAACACAGAAAAGATGTTAATGTTTCCATTATATTTTATCTCCGTTTTGGACGCACTCTTATTTTTGGCTAACAAATACTGATCAAAGCCTGTTGCAAAATACTGACCAAATAGTGATCGTGTGAAAGCTGATCAGCTGATTGAAGAAAAGACCACATTTCATTGTTTACCTGCTTGCCGTCGACATCACAGTGGTGAGCAGGTGTATCGTGAGGATAGGTCATGAATATTAAAATCCTTGAAAAACCCTTTAAGATGGTTGGCAGGTATCTGTAATTGGTGTCTGCTAAGCACACGGCAAACCTATCCTCTCAAATCAGTGGCCTGATGGACCGGTCAATATGCTGCCCTCTGATTGTCTGACAAGCTGCCTGCAAAACACTCTGTTCTGTCTCTTGTATTTTAACAGTAAAATGGTGATCACAGTTTTGCCTGATTCGTCCAAACTGAGAGAAGAAATTTAGTGCAATTTTTGACAAATCCAATTTGTTTAGAATTAATCCATTGTTATTCAATTAATCCAAGCTATGCCCTACAGAAATCCCAAACCCTCTTTCCTTCCCTGATCCAGCATTTATGGATGTTGTTTGCTGTAAAACAACATCCTTCTTTCTGAAAGTCTAGAGATGCATTGAAAAGCTCCACTAAACTTTGATTTATTTTTTTTCTAACCCTTTATAGGCATTTGATATTGTTTTAAAGCTACCACTGACTGTCAGGACCGGCAGTCATTGCACCCGTTCTGCTGATCCTGCCCCTGACTCTGGTGGCGAGGTGGTTGCCCGGGGCCTGTTACTGGTTCCCTGGAAAACGTGAGCAATATAGTGTTTGTTTATTTTCTGTTTATTTGGTATCTCAGGAGTTAAGTTTTGGTTCTTGCTTTCTCCTCCCAGTCAGCTGGGTGGGTGGGGTCTGCTGGGTATTTAAGGCCCTCTGGTTTTTACCTAGCTGCCAGTGTTTGGAGTTTCCTTGCTACTACCTGGTTTGCTATTTTTTGCTCTGCAGTTTTGACTCTTGATGTTCTTTGACCCTTGGCGTGTTTTTGACTACTTCTCTCTGCCTTGCTGATTTTGTACCTGACGTACTCTCCTGTTTTTGACGCGGCTACCTGACTACCCATTTTGTTCTTGTTTGTCTGTCTTGTTTGTCTTCCATCCCCCGCACTTTTGCTAGTGTATTTCCAGTCTTCAGGTTGTCGGCTCAGGGGTTAGCCTGAGCGGGCAATAGGCAGGGAAAGGGGTTGGGATTAAGCTTAGGGATCACTTACCCCTTATCTGTGTATCCCAGCCCTGACACTGACATTTCAGAACAGAACAGAAACAGAATATCCCAGTATATAAATATCTTCCTCAAATCTGAAGCTGAAGACAGTGACAATGCTCTTGCAGCAATTTGACATCTCATCCATCTACGACTTCCCTTATTGAAATCTGTCATCATGGCTGTACATTGTCGATTTCAATTATTTTCTTTCATGGCTGATCTTATGGCTGGGGATGTTACAAGGGATTAGATCCAAGTGGGCTATAAGTATAGAGGAAAACATTTTGTTCCCGTTAATGACTTGTAACATCGGTCCAAAAAGGAATTTTAGGCATTTATCTAGATACCGTACCTTTACGGTACCTTTCAGCCAGCATTCGGAGCACGTACCCTGCTCGTAGCTATATCCCTGTTTAATGGCCAGTGTAAAGAGAAGTGCCACCTGCTGTTTGTTATTTTCCTTATTTCTTTATCTACCTTACTAACATCACTGAGGTGGTCGCCCATGCTCAGTTCCATCTTGCTCTAGTCAAATGGGGCAGAATGGACCCCCTTTCTTATGATCAGTGGAGGCACCAGCAGTTGAGCCTTAGATAAGTTGTCTTCATGGGACAACCCCATTTATCATGAGATAACCCCATTTATCATGAGATAACCCCATTAGTAGGAGCATGAGTGTCATGACACTTTTGTAGTGATTTTACTTAGTTTTAGTAATTGGCAAGAGTCATGCCAGTCATACCCTCTTCTCCTCCTAGAGATATGACATCAAGGTCCAGCTAAAAACTCATGCCCTATGTTCTAAAACTTTTCCTTCAGTATCAAACGAGTACTAATGATTCAATCTTAAATATAGAACCCCAGTCATCCATTGGACATTTAGGATATGGCCTGTCTCATCTCTACCCATTTAATATATGCCTAAATTAGCCTTAATTTTTTACATATACAAGCACTGGGCTGAAAGAAGAAATTGACTTGCGTGCACAATGATGAAGCAATCATAGTCAAAAGCTAATTTAAAGATAATTGAAAACTTTTGGAGCATTTTTCTTCCAAAATGCATGTGTTGTGGCTAAAAATATTTTCAGTAATTAAGTTTTATTAACAGATTTTCACTTCTGCAACTCTTGTGTATCACAGTACATCAAAAGCTGCAGGATGCATCAGAGAGCTTGTCTGGAGGCTTGATCTCTAGACACTCCTGTGTTCTTCTGATTGATTGTATAAGCTCATTTAAGATCATATCAAAGTTGATGTAATGTGATACACAGATGCCAAAAACGGGCATATTTTAAATAAAAGCAAATTATGAAAATTAGTTTAAGGCCAAAATACCAGCAATTCAATTAGACATATAGATAATGTGGTAAGGTGTACGGTAAAGTGCTGGAAGGCATATATATTTCACCCAGAATCCTCAGCTGGTTGAGATAAATGAAATCTAGAAAGTTGCAGTGGTTTCATGAAACTGTAGTTTACTGAGACAGGTTTGTAGAGATTTCATTCTGGGGTGGATTTTATTTAGACTGGTAAGTAGGTTTGGTAGAGGGACCTGCCAGTCCACACCCTCCCAACATGGCTATTTCCTCTAGCCTGAGGTGATATAGCTGTTGATGATCATTACTGGGGAATAAAAGAAGCTTCAGACTGTTAGTCTGGGTCAGAAAGCCTGGGAAGCTAGCTGACCTGCTGGCTGTCTGAGCTTGAGCCTTGGGTGAACTGCGTTGTACTGGTGAGTTAGAGATGACCTGTACAGGTAGTGCCCAGACGGCCAGGGGTTTATTTTGTTGTTTATGTTATGTTGGTGCCAGACCTTCACTCCTCCAAGTGAAATGATAACTTGGATGTTGTGTTTTTGTTATGCTGTGTACAAGAGGATAGACTGTAGACTTTTTAACCTGCCGTCTTTGCTGAAGTCTTTCATTGCCGACTCCATCCTCGTACAAATCCCAACAATAGATATCATTATATTTATATAGATTTTAATGGTGTCCTTGAATAAACTGCAAGTTCAGCTTCAACTTCAGTTTTTTTTTGTTTGTTTCCCTGTTGTGAAGACAATCTAGAATGTTCTTCCTTTCTTTTTTACTACAACAGATGCTAGTTTTCAAAGAAATATGTAAACCCAAAGGATATTGATATTCAATTATTTATTGAACCATAGTTGGTGATTTTCAATCAGTGCAACACGTACAGTATCTTTTTTGGCATAAATACTACATGATTTAATTACATGAAACTTTATTGTTGAGGTCAATGGATGATGAATTGGCAAATAGATGCAAATTGATAATTTGTGGTAGAAATGAGGAGCCCTTATAAGATTTTCCCTAAATGGAGGACTCATTCCTCCATGTATAGTATTATATTATATGATATTTATTATGGACGACATAACTTTTTTTTTCTCCACTGAGACCCCTACTGATCACAACAATGGAGATCCAAAGCACCTTATTTCTCCTCACTGCTCAGTCATCTTCATTGATCCATTGGAATGGAGCAGCAGCTCATATGCTGCACTGGACCAATGCTTTTTTTGTCTCAATATGGTTGTGAAGTGGGCGAGGAATGGAGGGCTCAGGACTCATGTTCTAGTCATCAGGGTGGTTCTAGCAGTGTGGTCCTCAGTGATCAGACATTTATCACCTATCCTGTGGATGGGTTGTAATGTCAATTGTAGGACAACCATTTTAATGATTGAGGAGCAATGCTTTATAGTGCTCCCATGCAGTTGTTTTTGTGTCTGAGAGTCATATAATTTTAAGTCCAGTTATAGGACTTGAATGCTCCCTCCTTTGATCACTTACCTAATACATTCCATGGCCTAACAGATTCTTGTACATTAAAGACCTGGGACCCTGTATAGGCCCCAACTTCAATAGCCACCCATCAACACCCTGTGATTGTGTTGCAGGGCCATCCATTGACTTGGCAGAAACACAGTAGCTCCTTCTTGATAATACCACTATTGAGTTGAGTTGAGTGTTGCAACTGAAACCTGCCTGACAATTCTGATTTTGAAAGCCAAAATTATGAACTAATAGAGGTTGAGTCCCTGTTGAGGATCTTCACCTTAGCTAGAGTAGAGACAGCATTGCCTCAAGAGAACCTTGCAAGCCTGTCCATAATATGGACAGTCGTTTGATTTAAAAGGGCCTAATTTAATGTTTCACTTTCATTTTTATGTACATAACATGAACTTAATGAGCTACAGGAATCGGTTCCTTTGGACGACTCCTTTCTAAAGCAGATCATATAGATAATATGTATACTCCTCAATATCGAAATTGTAAAAATTGTAAATTGTAAAAAGCTAGCAGCACAAGCCATAATGATATTCTAACTGAGATCTACAGATGATCACATTTTCCAACACCTAGCTCCAATCTGTGGCATGTGAAAGGAACATAAAAGCCTGGTTAAAAGTAAAGTTTTTGTAGCCACATAAAACCTCAAAAATTGGATCAAGTTGTGTAGGATGATTGTGTGATGCGTCCTATTCAGGCTACATGCCAGTTATTCCTTCTTGCCACAAACTGAGAGGGACAGATTCCTTGAACTAAGAGACCTTGGATTATAACTACAGCAGATCACTACACGTCTATGCCAAGTTGTCAGCACTTATCAACATTGTCCCTATAGTTCAGAGAACAACGACAAACTGGCAGCAGGAGGTGCACATACATTAACCTGTGCACAGGGGGATCGTTTGATTACAAGAATGGTGCATTATTATCCATTCTGTGGGTAGAACGGTGGCTCTGTGGTTAGCTTTTTCTAGCCCTCCGCTCTGGCCTCAACTCCACTACGAAACTCATCTTTTCTGTGGCCCTATCTAATCATCAAAGTGATTTACCCTTAAAGGGGTTTTCTGGGATTTAACTACTGATGACCCATCCTCATAGTGACGTGACATCACTGGCCTAGGAAAAGCTGAGATAAGGCCTCGGTGCTCAAAGGAGCGACAGTGCCTTCTCAAACAACTGATCGACGGAAGTCCCGGGTGTTGGACCCCCACCGATCAGATACTGATGACCTATCCTGAGGATAGGTCATCAATAGTTAAATCCCAGAAAACCCCTTTAAAACTATTACCATTTACCTCCACTACAAGCTAGCTATATGCAGGAATACTGCTGGCTTTGTTTGATTGTCTATCTTAGGCACTCCTGCTTCTGACCATGTGCTTTGCCTGCACCTCTACCTATGCTCTTCCAGCAATGTGCTCCAACTATGCTTTTTTACAGTTTAAGGACTTTAATCATTATAGGTCAGGTGATCTAAAGTCCTGTATATCTACAGCATATTATGCTACAGCAATATTCCTGGCCAGTAGATGGAAGAATAACCTCAGTGTAGTTACAACACACATTATTTCAGTACATTACATTTACAGTATATGGCAGCACAGAACACATTTTATCACATAGTGCAATATAACATCATACCGTGCTGTTCATCTACAATGTCCATCACATCTTTTCCAAGGTATATGGACTCCCTGCCACTTTTCCCACCTTTAGACAGCTATGTCGACACAGGGCATTGCACCTTCTTAGTACAGCTCATCCCCTGTGGTACCCCAACAACATCACTGTATATACATAAAATAGTGCAAGCACATGGCACACAAGTGCAGGAAAATAATGTATAACACAGCATGCAAATAACAAGCCCTATATAGCAACTCTGTATAGAAGCAGTCAAGTAATAGTTCAACATCTTGATGGAATATCTATCGCAACAATGCTTTACACAAAGGATATGTGCATTCTTGTAAGAGGGGTGCACTCTATTTTAACCCTCTTACAAGCTGAGCTCCGGGTATCTGTATCTCTCCAACAGTCTCATATTCACATACTTACTTAGCTGTCTACAATTTCACCAAGCACACTGCACATTTCCAGCATTACAGTGAACCACACAAGAGCACTTTGGGACTCTCATTAGGATCTATAAAACACTATCATCTAGATCTCTTCAGTGCTCTTACCTTACATCCTTCTAATCATGACACCATTTTTGTCCCGACCTCATGACTTGCGTAAAATAAGTTTTGTTTTCCACCATGGCATAAGAGAACTATGCTGCCTTTAGCCTTTATTGAACGTCCATATGTGTATGTTTTCCCACATCATCAAGCTGGCTCACTTAGGCTTTGATCTGCTGAAGTGTGTCCATGGGAAGACAATTCAGTTCACTAAAAGGAAGGTTGTATATGGAGAACAGTCCACCTCATTCCTATCAAAATGAACCAGTGTTTACAGCAATATCTTTTGAAAACTGTGCATAACAAACACCTGCTGTGCAGATTTACGGGGGACTAGTGACATCAATAAGACACAAGCCTGACAAGCTACATTCTCAAGAAAATGTATTCAGCTAACAAAATGACAACATAATAAATTCAGCTCTGGTGCACCTGGTCTCAGCCAAATACATACGGTGCCTTTGTTGCTTAGAGTTGCCTTGTCATGTCTTCTATTTGTTATGGATAATTGGTGCCGAGTACTCTTACATGCTTAGGCCTAATTGCAGTGGGTTCAGTTCTTATGGATTGAATTCATCCTTGTCCTCTGACTTGAGCTCAACATGAGGATGGTGCAGTGATTGACACAGAAACTGCAGATTTAACAGGAAAAGGTGTTTACTCAGGAATGAGGCAACTTGCATGGTGGTTACCATCTTCTTCTCTCTCTTAAAGAGGATGCAGGCTTACAATACAAAAGTTATTTATTTTAAAGTTGATGGAACCCGAACTGCAAAGTTTGGGTCCGTACCGAACTTTGCGAGTGCAGGTACCTGGGCCCGAACCCAAACTTTGCCACAAAAGTTCGGGATAGAGTTCGGTGTTAGGACATTTAATAAAGCTTGTTGAAAGGCTGCAGGAAAGCTAATCAACAAGCTTTTAAGCTGTGGGTACTTAGAAGCCATCACAGTCATGCCTAGTAATGGCATGACTGTGATTGGCCGGTGCATCTTGTGACCCATCTTCTATATAAGCAGGATCATGTGTAGCACCGCCCATCAGCTCTGAGTAGTGCAGGGACAGGAGGCAGGCAGCTGAAGTGAGGAAGACTGTTAGGAATTTCATCTGGCTGCTAATTCTGTGGGTGACCTATAGCGATTTTTTGTGGGTGCAATGCACCATCTTTGCACCCCTGACACAAAAATACAATAGTTAATCTGTCTGTTAGTTTGGTGGGTGACATATACCTATTTTTGGTGTAAGGTACACCTGCACTGCATACATGACATGGAAATGAATATAGTTAATCCATCTGTTAGATTGGTGGGTGGGAGTGATCACAGACAAGCGCAGCCGCCTGTCCACAGCCAAACGGACAAGCTCATGTTCATTAAAATGAACCAGCCATGGATCCCACAGGACTTGTCCGTACCTTGTGCTGAGCAGACAAGGTACCCGGACCAGCCATTGTTATACTCCAGCGCACTTTCTTTTGCGTTCTCTTTTTCATTTCCCAATCTTTTGTGGCCTTTCCAAATTTATAAAAAAAAACATAAAGGAAAAAAATTTAAAAATGTAAAAAAAAAACCAACAAAAACCGTGTTGGCTACCTCCTCCTCCTCCATCACCGCTTCCACTTACAAAACCACGTCCACCACCTCCTTAACCTCCTTCACTTTGACCTCCGCCTCCTAGTTCAAGATTTTTTTTTTTCTATTCTATGTTATTTTAAGTCATTTCCCTACCCACTTTTGTTGGCAGGGCAATTGTCCTGCTTCCTACCCCCATTGTGCTTCCTTTTGCAGCCTCTAGCCCTTACTACGACTATTTGACAGCCATTTTAGTGCACCAAAGTTCGTGTTCCCCATTGACTTCAATAGGATTCGGGTCAAGTTTGGGTCCTGAACCTGAACTTTGACTTGAAGTTCGGCCAAACCCGGCGAACCCGAACATCCCTAATCATTATGTTTGTCAATTACAATTCTTGTCAGCAGTGCTGTGCTTGGTGGTTATAGGTCTTGACAGAGACACTGTGTTTGGTGGTTATAGTTCTTTTCGTGTTTCACTGACAATTCTTAATTCTGAAACTGGTAAAAGTGGTTCTCTTCTATCTCCACTTCAACACATTGGTTGAATAATCCAAGTGTTCAAAATGTTGGATCAATACTGTGTCAATAGTTTGATAATAAACCAAAAATTGGAAGTTACAGAACAGTATAGATCCAAAGATAGAAGTGCAGTTTTGTACTAGTTCTGTGGCATATTGCACATATGGTAATATGAAGATTATTAAACAGTGTAATGTAGAAATCAATGCATCACATATAAGCAACAAAACATAACAATGTTTAGTTTTATACAGTTCAAGAACACAATGGTGTCAAATATGCTGTTGGGTGCTGTTAGGTTGGCTGTCTATGTCCACTGCCATCCTGCTCTCTCCTGCGGGTATGAAACCCATGCTACTCACCATTCTGCAGCCTCAATGTCTCTGCCTTGTGCTCCAGCCTCTGTCTCCTTAGGGCGTGCATACTTCCAGAATCTAACAGGAACCAGTGTGCATGCTTCCAAATCCTTCCCCAGGCAATGACTGGAGGTCCCTGGGCATTTAATGCACCCTCTCCAGGCAGAAGGTGCCTGAGCTTTAGGTTCCCTGGTGACCAGCAAAGGTGTTCTGATAATTGTGATATTGCAATTTACCTGCGTTCATCTTGCGTTTATTACTGTTCTTGCTCCAGCATGTACCTGCCCTACCTGTGTATTCCAGATTCAGTTCTACATTTAAGTAAATTATGTCCACCTCACTTATCTGTGTTTCTTCCAAGTATCCAGTTTGCCTACCTCGTCTGTATCTTCACTATAACTCTGTCTGCATGTGTTTCCTGTCTCCCACCATCTACTCTGTCTAGATCTCAGAAACCTACATTTACATCTTAGTTTCTGTTCTGTAATTTTTCTTTATTTTTGGTGCATTTCTGTATACTGAGCTGCTGTTCATTGCACCAGATTCGCTGACCCCCCCCCCTTGGATGAGCTACCAACTACACCTGGACTATTCCAGGAGGTAAAAGTTCAGTTGCTTCCCTGCAGTGAAGCCCAGATGTATAGGGATGAATACCATTGGAGCGCCAAAATAATGCCCTTAGTGTATCTCCCAAAGCCAAACTGGTTAGTTGGCACAAAGGGTCCACACTCGATGATCTGTAACAGGTGCACTGATAGTATGAATTAGTTTCAACCATCTTAATTGCATAATCAAGCTCTTCCTCCTCTAGGTTATTGCTTCATGACAACTTTTTAGAGCACAGTAGAGAGCACAGCTATAACTAAAAGTGGTGCAGGGGATGAAACTGCTACCAGTCCTTGGGGCCTAAGGAGGCCTCACAATTCCTATAGACCATTTAAGGAGACCAGTACTATAGATTAAACATGAAACGTGAGCGTATTCAAGTTTTTAGGTTGGGGCCCAAGGGCTTCATTTTCTGCTTTTAGGCTATGGGAGGTATCTAGATTTGAGCGTCATGGGTGGGGTGGTAAGGATGTACATTTTGTTATATTTTGACATACCTTTACACAAATAAGTTGTCTGCTTGACAAGTTTACTTAGACATTTATTATGCAACAAAGTCCTTTTTTACTTAACAAAGACACACGCTGACAATCAGCTGATGTGTCATGTGCTCAGCAAATGTACATTTTTAAAAAAAGGTGCAGAGACCTCCAAAGTGGGAGATTCTCTTTGGAATAAGTCTCTATTCTGGCTCATAGAGGGATTTTGAGAAAATGAGCTCCTTTTATCACATCCCTTTACCGTAATGTGGCAATTAGAGACAGGTTGATCTAATGGTACAGCCAATTGATTTTATATCTGTTCAATCCTCTACAGCGATTTCCCAGAATGTTATGGGTCATAAATATAATAAATCTACCCTATATGCCCAATATATAGTATTTGAATAGTGTCATACTAATAGTACTCAAATTAGTGTTAACCTTACAATAGTCCCCAACATAGTGCTAACCTTACAATAGTCCCCAATGTAGAGCTAACCTTACAATAGTCCCCAATGTAGTGTTAACCTTACAATACTCCCAAATGTAGTGCTAACCTTACAATAGCCCCAACGTAGTGCTAACCTTACAATAGTCCCCAACATAGTGCTAACATTACAATAGTCCCCAATGTAGAGCTAATCTTACAATAGTCCCCAACATATTGCTAACCTTACAATAGTCCCCAACATAGTTCTAACCTTACAATAGTCCCCAACGTAGTGCTAACATTACAATAGTCCCCAATGTAGAGCTAATCTTACAATAGTCCCCAACATAGTGCTAACCTTACAATAGTCCCCAACTTAGTGCTAATCTTACAATAGTCTCCAACTTAGTGCTAACCTTACAATAGTCCCCAACGTACAGTAGTTCTAACCTTACAATAGTCCCCAACATAGTGCTAACCTTACAATAGTCCCCAATAGAATTGAGCAAATCGAATCCCACAAAGTGGAATTCGATCCGAATTTCAGGATAAATTCAATTAGCTTCAAACCCGAATTTCCTTATGTTTCATGTTAGCGAACCAATTTAACCTGAAATAGTGTAAAAAACTAATAAAATCATACTTACCTCATCCATTTGCTCGCGACAGGCCACCAGCCGCCATCTTGATTGAAGATTTTGGTCACAATCCTGTGCGTGGTGACGTATGATGTCACCACGATGGCCGTCATGATGATATAATCTCGCGCCACTCCGCCGCCCCAGAGGAGAACACCTTCCATGCGGCAGAATCCCATCATGCCTGCATCAGTGAAAGCCCACGCCCAGACCCCTACCTGCCCCAAGCCCATCACAGCCTATACATGGGGGATCAGGTAGAATATACCCCATGGTATCCCTGAAAGGCCCCTTTGCTGCCGGAGTAACGTTATTGTTAAAGCCAGCCAAGACCTGGTTGGAGCATCCAGCAGCCGCAGGACGTGTGCACTGCCTATAAGAGTCACCAGATGGCACCCTCCATTTCAGAGAGAAATTAAAGCCACAGCCAAAGCCTCTGATCCCTGAATTGCCACCACCACTACTGCCACAGCCCTTTCACCTGGATCAGCTGACTACATCATCCGTCACTTTCCAGCCCACGGTGATCCAGTACCAGCTACCATGGAAAATTAAGTCAGCAGCAGCCAGGGGAGTTGGTGGTTATTCCTTGGGTACAGCCTTGCCTGAACCGCTGCAGCCAGAAGTCTTTACCCCTGCTGTCCCAGCAGGAGTATCCAGAAAGGTGAAGGCTCAAGTGGCAGCAGCGCTCAAGTGTGACCACCACCCGGTCAAGTCCAAATTCTAGCAGCAGAGGGCAGTGGAGCTCAACCACGGCAGCCAGCGTGGCCTACAGGAGGCAGGAGCATCCTCTTATGTACTTGAGCAGCAGTAGCAGCGAGGAGGAATTCAGGTCCCTCATCTGAGGAACCCTTCTACAACTGGCTGCTTCTGTCTGGCTGATTTAAAGGACACCTCATGATCTGGACCCATGGGAGCTACAACATGGACTGCACCTGATGGGTGAGAGCTAGTTGGCACTTGTTTTGTTCGTTTACTTTGTATTGCCCCCGTTTGACTCTCACCCAGATGGACAAGGCTTGTCAGGACTCCCCCCATTCTGCAGAAAATTCCCAGCTGCACCTAAGCGCGCCTATTTTCCTTTTCCCCCCATTTCAGGTTAATTGGTAGAACCCTTTGCAAAAAGGGTTCTCTATTTGCTGCTATTTCATATTATCCATGTGGATTACACATTACCTGTTTGGATTACAAAATTACCTCACGTGGATTACAATTGAATTTTGGACTGTGTTCCAGTGTTTTGTCATGCCAAGCAGCCACGAGGAGAGACTCAAACGTATATCTGAGCCTATTATGCTTGCAAAGGTGAAATTGATTTCACTAAAATGCATAACTTACTGTATGTCTTTGCAGTATTTTAGCAATAATGTTTTTACAGGTTCAGCAATGCCCATTGTGTGTATTCTTTTTCAGGTAATGTGTCCTATTATGCACTTATTGTATGGTGTATTTGGTAAATTATGCACTTAGCCAGATAGCTAGCACCTTACTTTTCTAGCTCATATGGACTGCCTCTAAGGACTGTAGCGTAATGCGTGCGTGCATATGACGCAAACGCAAGTCAATTAGTACGCTAAGGATTCGTATGCACTTTGTACACTAATGCTTACGTATTCAGTAGCATACTTTTAACAACACTTAGACTGTATGTTCATAAATTGTGCAGGAATGTTCGCAAAATAACAATTATTTTTTAACGCAACTTCGACTGGATAAATTCGTATTAAGAACGAATCTTGTCATAAATTTGTCGATTATCCACCAAAGCGAATTTTTGAACATTTGCTCATCTCTAGAAAATTGGTACCCTGAATTTTACTTCTTACCTTGGGTTGCTGTTTGCCTGCCTCAACCTACCATATGTATGTTTATCCACCTAAGTCTGATCCAAATTTGTCTATTGAAATGTACTGATTATTATCTGGCTACTACAGTGTGGGAGGATTCTGTGTTATGCAATTATACTAGAGTTGAGTGAATCAATTCTATAGAATAAAAACATCAACACAAATGTGTTTAAAGATTTGGATCTGTGAGAAATTGAGAGAGAGAGATGCATTTAGAGCACTTTCAATTCCAGTATAATCATATCAGAATAAAATCTAAAGTTGATTTGGACAAATCGGACCCGAGTCAAATTTTAAGAAATTTGCTCATCTCTTAAATATACCATTTGTTTTTGGTATTACAAAATATTCAGGGAATGGCAACATGGTGATTTCTCAAGGCAATGCCATACTTCAATAAATGATTTAAGAAAAGATAACCTCTTTGTTCAGGTTCACACATAAAAACATTTGGAGAAATTTATCATGAAGGGATTTATTCCAAGTTTATCAACTATCCACTATGTTATGATAAACTTAGCCCTTCTTTAAGCCTAACATTTCTGTCTTCAGATCTTACTCCACTTTCTACACTACCCCTTAGGCTACTTTCACACTAGCGGCAGGCCTGATCCGGCAGGTGAAGGGTGCTGCCGGATCAGGCCTGCCGCAGTGACATGTGTGGAGCCGGAACCGCGCTCCGGCCCCACACATGTCACACAGTACATACATACATACACAAACATAAACATACACACACATATAGACATACAAACACACATGCATACTTACATGCTCCCGGCAGGTCTTCAGAGCGTCGGAGGGACAGGACGGCTCGCACAGGTGACGATTCCCCACAGCGCCCTCTGCTGGGCGCCTGGTGGAATCGTCACCTGTGCGCGCCGTCCTGTCCCTCCGACGCTCTGAAGACCTGCCGGGGTGCATGTAAGTATGTATGTGTATATGTCTGTGTATGTTTATGTTTATGTGTATGTCTATGTCTGTATGTCTGTATTGTGTGTATGTGTAGCTGGATCCGTCATGAACTCCATTGAAAGTCAATGGAGGGCGGATCCGGTTACCATTGTGGTCACACCAGACGGATCCACCCCCATTGACTTGCATTGGGGGTCATTCCAGATCCGTTTTGGTGCGGATGCCTGGACCGGAGAGCAAACCGCAGCATGCTGCGGTTTGTTCTCCGGTCTGAAGACGGAACGGAATGCTTTCAGGAGTATTCCGTTGTCTTCAGTTCAGTTTTGTCCCCATTAACAATGAATGGGGACAAAACTGAAGCGTTTTATTCCGGTATTGAGCCCCTATGACGGAACTCAATACCGGAATCTTAAAACGCTAATGTGAAAGTAGCCTAAGTGGTGTAATTCTGCACCATTTTTGAAACTTTTTTTTTTAAAATTTGCAGTTGATAAATGTGGCTTAAATCATCTTGCCAGGTTAACTCCATCTACTTTCCCACCCGATTTGTAAACCAGGAATTAGAGGAGTAGAAATTCAAAATTCTGGAAATTTTTGGTCTGAATATTCCCAAATTTCCCCAAACCCTATTTGTTGAAGCTATGAATCCAGGATTCTGGAGTGCAGGGATTGATATCTTCCCATGCACTTTATGTATTATGGCATTGAGCATAATACATGTGTTTTATTTACTTACAGTACTTTGTACTGAACCCTGTTGTCGCGTTTTGGTGAGAACTCTACACCCTGTATAGTCCGACTCAAAATCCTACATTGACCAGTGGGTTCACCTTCTGGCTCATTATAGACTTTTTATACCATGTAATAGTGTGCTCTGTGTATAGGCATCTAGGATTATTTAGTAAAAGTAAAAAAAAAGTTTCATTCATTACACAGTCATGGAGAGCAAATGAAACCCAAATTAGGTTTTATATAGGTGATAATGATTTTTTTCTTTTCATCTATAAAATCCGATATAAAATGTGTAAATGGCCATTGCGTACATTCTTAAGGCTCATTAACATTAATTCATCTTCCCATATTCCCTATTTTATGCCTTAAGCATTAAATAAAATTTGAAAGAGCAAGAAGAAGATTGCATTCATTGAAGTAAACTTCAGTATTGGAAATAAATTATCCCTGTGAACTGGTCGTGTAGACAAGACTGAACCTTTCGTGTGGCCATTACTGCTAGCACGGCAGTGATGATAAATCCACATGGGACATTGTGATTAATCCTCTTCACAGCCTTGACTTTAAACCCAGGCTCGAAAAAGCAGCTGGGGTATAAATATTTAATCATCGGTAAGTAAAAGTGTCAAAAGAAGCATTGATTAAATAGGATTATATTTCAGGTATTCTAGGTTAGCAGTGAAAGAAACAAGACAGTAGGAATCATACTGGGCACATAGAGAGGCAGCGGGGAAATTATAGCTCGTAGACGTCTAACATGATGTAAAGCTCTTTATATGGGCTTGATCAACATGTACCTTGTCTAAAGGTAGCCAGTGTCTTCTTGTGATGGGGCCTCCTGTCCAACTTATTTCATCTCAAGTGTCCAAATGTTGGTAACTTTGTCTCCATACTACTGGATTCCACCTCCATCTTCATTTTGACTCTACATTGCCGTGGTCTCCTATAAACATGAAGGGGGAGGTCAATGTGAGGCACTGGTGTGTTGCTGGAGGCTTCACTAAATAAAGCATGTATAGACTGCTCAGAGACAAATCCCCTTGGAATGTGGCGGAGAAGGGAGGACAGCATGAGCTTGATCATCTTTTGACCATGGACCCTTCAGGAGATGCTAGACTAAAGTAGAAGGCCATTTGGATCAGGATCTAAAACTGAGGCCAGATCTTGGGACCTTGTGCGAGGATTGCTTAAACGGGAAGATCATGTGTTGAGGCCATCCCTTAAGATATCTCTGTTGTATTGGATTATAAATAAAAGAGTTGAGGTTCATCTGGATGCTGTGTGAAGGATCCACAAGTCAACACCTCGTGACAGTGCAGTTCTCCTGCCCTCCTGGGCACCTTTATTCACTGAAGCCAGACTCCAGGATCTGCTGACCGCTTGCTACTTACCAGCTAAGGTCATTGCCACCTATGTCCCATGTGATCTTTGCATGCTGTGGCCTGCACCATTCTGCCAAGTCCTCCAGGCCTCTTACTACTAGTGTGCACCTCCTCGCCTTTAAAGGGTTAGCAGGAGTACCGTAGTTACTTCCAGCCTATGCCTCGTTCCTGCCTGAGCTTTAGGTTTCTAGCGTGCTAGTACACCAACCACCAGCAGCAGCCACTGGGCCAAGATGGCATTCATGATTTGGCATCTGGGCCCAAGCTTGGGCTTACCTATTGTGATTGAGAGGGTTACCAGTAACAGGAGTTCCTGAAAACTTTTTTCAGAGTATTTGATGAACCCACTTGTAGCTCTTCTGCTGCCTCCTCTTTACTAAGTTTACATCAGGGAACTCTCAGAGTTGGCAAAAAAGCTATCTAGTACTGAACCATGGCTTCAGAGCTTACCTTACCAAAGTAAGAATAAGTTGGCGGGTTGTGACAATCTATTCTGGGGGCTTGACTACCCTCAATACACATATTGATTTACAGTTCCGTGAGAATATCAGAGAGGCAGCTTGTGAGAAGAGACCTCTTTGTCTGGTCCCTACATTTCAGAGACCACTGTTTACTTCTGCTTCAGTGGCTACACCAGAGCCTATGCAGGTGGACAAAGTCAGGCTGTTGGAGGAAGGGTGCATGCATAGACATTCTATCCACCTGTGTATGTATTGTAAAGATAATAGACCCTATGCTTGTATATGTAATCTCCAGCTTGAAAGCTCTAAAGGATAGGTAGGATAGATAACCCTGGATGAAGATCCTCTCTAAAATTAACTTAAAGGGGTTTTCCGAGTTATATATATTGATGACCTATCCTCAGGATAGGTCATCAATATCAGATCGGCGGGGGTGCCGGGTGTTGGACCGCCCCATTCATTTCTATGGGAAGAATCGCTTCCATACAAGTCTATGGAAGCGATTCTTCCCATAGAAATGAATAGGGTGGTGAGGTGTAATTGCACCTACTCACCACTACCCCTGTTATGGCCAGCATGTAAACAGTGAAGAGGAGTGGCGCTGGTACGGCGTGCGCCTCCTCTTCAAACAGCTGATCGGCGGGGGTGCCGGGTGTCGTACCTCCGCGATCTGATACTGATGACCTATCCTGAGGATAGGTCATGAATATATATAACTCGGAAAACCCCTTTAATCTATGATACTGTCATAGTTCACTGAGGAGTCCTTCCTATATTCAGGTTAAGTAGAAAAGTTCCGGCATCAGGCCTTGGTGAATCAATACTACATTTCAGTTCATCACTTAGAGAAGTCCTTGGTGGTGACATTCATCGATGCGACGGCTCTAATGGAGCCCATTCAGTTTGCCACTGTGCCCTTGGAACTAGGGATGAGCGAATTTCTTCAAAAATTCGATTTGGCTGTTTCGCCAAATTTTACAAAAAAATTCGCTTCGTGACGAATTACTTCGCCACGAAGCGCATTTTTTTGTAAGTAGTGGGTGCAATGACAAGGAGCTGAGAAAGCGCCGCCCCCGTCATTGTACCCCTCAGATGCCGCGTTCATACATGATCGCGGCGTCTGAGTGTAAAAACAGTGTAAAATAAACATTAAAAAAATACATTAAATCAAACTTACCTCCTTCATTTGCTCACGACAGGCCGGCCGCCGCCATCTTGCTTGAAGATCTGGAGCGAAATCTCGCGCGGCGCGAGATTGCGTCACTACATCATACGTCACTACGCGCGGGATTTCGTCCGGGATCTTCAATCAAGATGGCGGCTGGCGGCCCGTCGCGAGAAAATGGAGGAGGTAAGTATGGATTTTTTTTTATTTTTACACTATTTCAGAATAATTTGCCGACACGAAGCACAAGGAAATTTGGCTTCTAGGCGAATCGAATTTATCCTGAAATTCGGATCGAATTCCACTCGATTCACTCATCTCTACTTGGAACTATAAGTGGGCGCACTACATATGAAGAGGGCTTTGTTTGCAAAGCTGATTCTAGCCATTTAGTCATGTGTTCTAGGTCAGCTTTATTCAGCAAGAAAGCAAAAAACTTCTATCTTTCATCACTGTCCGACCCAGGCAATAGAAAAGGAATTGTAATAAGGAGTGAATGGAACATTTTGGCTTGGAGTGTTCTTTCAAGTATAATAAGTGGTGTACCCATTCAGGGCTCTAGTAATGGGATGGAACTAATTGATCTCAACATACTTGTAGCATCTTTCTAAATTTGATGCATTCTACATGATTAGTGTTGAGCGAGCATGCTCGCTGTTCGGTCGAGCATGCCTACGCTTGGGTCCGCTCGGTGTTCGGCCGAACACCGAGTATACTCGAGTGCAATGCTCGAGTCTCTTCCCTGCACGTTTGTTCGCTGCTACTCAGCGAATAAACGTGCGGGAGAGTACTGGAATTCACTGTAATGTTGATTTGTATGCTAATGCTACGCATTGTATGCCAATGCGTACTAATTTGTATGCTAATGCTACGCATTGTGCGCTAATGTGTACAAATTCAGTTAATTAGCATACTTTTACGAGTGAAAGGAGTAAAAGAGGAGAAGTCGCGATTCTGACCTTTTTCTATTAACCAGACACCCTCCCCTCTTCCGAGCGGGGGGTGCCTGCTTTAGTCCCATTGAATAACATTATGCTCGTGTGCTCGGCCAAGCACTCGAGCACCCCCTAGTGCTAGGCCAGAGCACCCGAGCATACGAGCACAGAGATGCTTGCTCAACACTATACATGATGCTGCACCTGAAATAATACGTCCACTAGTGCAAATAGTGTTCCAAAGAATCTACCGTAGAAAGAAGGCACTTTTCAAATTCTACAGTGTTATGCATCCAGTTAATATGCAGTTCTAAACATCTCCATAGTTACAGAGCACAATCAAACCCTGTATCTCGATTCTGTAGTCACATGTTAAGCTGACCATATGCAGTGGATAAAATATATATGGAGGCTTCCCTTCCGTCTCCTTAAAACAAATGCTGGATATCAGTAAGATTTACGGTATGTTTTTATTTCGGCAAGCAACAACCCACCTTCAGCGGTGTCTGGAAGCTCCATTTTTCCATTCCCATCAAACAACACCTATGTGCATGTTTTGGTAGAGTCAGCATAAATAACTTTTGAATGACAGCCACCTCATGTGTATGGCCAGCTTACAAGGGTTCCCAAATAATTAAAAATCTTGGACAAGCCTTAAAATGGCTTAAGGAAAAAAATGTTATACTCACCCCTTTCTCCAGCACTGTTCTTGAGGCACTGGTCCAGTTCTCCTGGTGCCATTTGTGTAAAAACAGCAGTGGTGACATGCCTGGATATGGCACGTGACCAGTTCAACCAATTACTGTCTTCAGCAGGCTGTCTGAGGACAGTGATTGGCTGCAGCAGTCACATACGGTACCCGGAAACATTATTTTAAGGCTTACCAGAAACTTATAATTACCTTGGACAACCCCTATAACTCCCTTCCATCTGCCAACTTTTACAATCTGTAGCTTGGTAATGTGGAAGAGAGTAATACCTGGCCAAAGATTCAGACTACACTACACTGCTTATAGTCTGTAACCATGGAGACACATATGTAAATGAGCTGTATGCAAAAATGTTGTAGGATATGTTTAATCAATGCTAAAGCTGTATATTTTTTATATATATTTCAGATGTACTTAATTGAATTCACCTTTGCCTGAAGACCAGTGTCTTCTACTGACACCTTCATAGACCAGGTAGCTGATCATCCAATCTCATGTGACAAGCAGATAAATCTGGAAAGATACAGATGCAAAACAATAAATAGCATGATGATGAAGTCAAAATTATAACTTTTGTTTTTGGAAATACAATCAACAATAATTGTACAGTCTTATACGGAAAGGGACTAATTGGTCTCTTTTTAAATTGAAAAGTAAAATTCCATCAAAGTGAAAATTGCATCCTGCTAATGATACAAGATGAGCCTGAAACACCTCAAATTTAGATTTGAACACAGCATGGGGCTTCCATAAAGCTGTTCCTGAACTACTATGTTTTCTCATTTCAATAATCTTATGTCATTGAATGCAATTTCTGCTGAAAACTGGAGAACCTAGTCTACTCACAGACATCTTGTCTCCATCGTGAATATGAAAAAGGCTCTCAAGCAGTTTTGTGGATGGGTCCAAGTCTTCAGCTCATAGATAAACTGTCACGCTCAGGTGTGGGAGGGAAAGGGGTAAGGGAATAAGGCCTGGAATCTCGGGAATGAAGATGGACACCTCCTGGTAAAACCCTGATCAAAGTCCTGACTAACTACCAGTATGAACAGACCCCAGAGGTAGGTGAGTTCATACACAGGAATGCCTAGTGTCCTATCTAACCCTATAGGATCCTGGTACTAATGTCAGGACTGAGACAACCTGTTCCTCCAAAAGGAAGGATGAACAGGAGTCTCCCTCAGGCCTTAATACAAATGACAGGGAAATGCAATTCACAGAAAAAACCCAAACAAGATACAAATGGAAAGAAAACACTTAAGGGGAACCTGTCAGCCTCGAAACACCCCTTGAACTAGTGTAAGAGATGTATAGTGTATATGGTGCTGAATCCGATTATGTAAGTTTTATCTTCATACTCACTTCCATTCCGACGCTGTGCTCCCACAAACTGGCTGTAAAATGCATTGAGAGAACTCGTCTTTGAGTCCTCTCCATTATGTGAGTGAGCACCGGAGTCCACTGAGTGCATTTTACTGCAGGTTTGTCAGAGCACAGAGTCAGAATGCAAGTGAGTATGAAGATAAAACTTACATAACCGGACTCGATGTCACTTATACTATACAACGCTTACCCTAGTTTGGAGGGTGTTTCAGAGCTGACAGGTTCCCTTTAACTACAAAGAATTTATGGCAGAACCAGGAATTCAGCCAAGATCCACACTCCAGCTATCCACAAGTCCAATAGAAGCTATAAACCGCACAGCATTGTGAGGGAAACAACTTTAAATAGGGAACGTGAAA
This sequence comes from Rhinella marina, assembly GCA_900303285.1. Classification (NCBI taxonomy): domain Eukaryota; kingdom Metazoa; phylum Chordata; class Amphibia; order Anura; family Bufonidae; genus Rhinella; species Rhinella marina. Next base: position 105,476 of record ONZH01007320.1, on the reverse strand, counting down.
CTAGCATAATAGCAACACCTGGGGGTTAAGAGTGTGGCACCAGAAACTACACAGACGTCTATTGATCCACAAGGTAAACATGTCAGATCAAACCATGTGTTACCAGTCTCACAGATCTCCTGCCACTCACTGTCGTGGGAACGTCCGTATGTCTCGGCACGTCCGTGACATAAACTGGTCTCAGAACTTGTAGAACTTTTAGCAATTAGCCTAAGGGGGTTCATGCATTTAAAAAGTATTGCTATACATATCCTACTGGCCAGGGTAACATTGTTCACATGACTGGCCCAATGTCATACACAGCAGTATTGCTAACACTGTTAACGCCTACTCTAGTGGTGATCTGGGAAGATATGGCTTCAAATTATTGTGGATTAAACGGTCATTGCTGTTATATTGTGTCATAACATTTGAATTGGGAAAGTTGCAGAGAAAAAACTTATTGTAGGAAGATGTGATAACTGTAGACAAGAGAGTATGCATCAGAGAGGAAGATCATGCAACTATTTGGACCTTAGGAGAAAGTGGGACCAGTCCTGGTTGGTTCTGTACCATTTGCTATTGGTTGGAGACCACCTGCGCATTATTCCTGTCAAGAGGGGGTAGACAAGGGTAGTGTGCCCTGAGCTAACCCCGCCTTCTCTCCCTGCCTACTTGCCTCAAACGGCCCTAGGTAGCCGCGGACAACCACGAAGGCGGTCCCTACACTGTATAAGTGCGCAGGAAGGGAGAGGGTACACAGGGACAGACAAAACACAGAAGTAACAAACACAATATAGAATGGTAAGCTAGCCGGGTCAAACATACAGTGGGATCAAAGGAATTGGGCCAGGTGTCATGCAAGGGAAAAATCAACAAGTTCATGTGTTCTGGGTGGAAAAACTGAGTCACATAATGAAGAACCAGTTTGATCTTTGCTATCAGGCCTTCACTCTTGTAAGTCAGTCACTCATTGTGAAGTGTTTGGGAAGTGTAACATACAGTAGTAAGTAGGTTAGTTGATTTTTTACTTAGAAGGCCATGATGTCATAGTAACCAGACTAGTGCCTATGGAAGATGACAGTTAAGATCAAAAAGTTAAACCAGGTTTATTTGATAGCATAGGAGCTCAAACAAAAGCTCAAGATTTGGAGTGGACACGGTCTCAGGCAAAAGTGCACTTGTTAAACCAGGGACAAAGAAATAACCAGGATTAAAAGAATGGGCTGGATGCAGACACATAGGAAATCATGCAAAAATATCTTTGCAGAGAGCAGGCAAAGCGTATGTAAATCAAGTACAAGCAAAGTTTAGAAACTTTATAATATTTTAATAGTTTTGCATGGATAAGTCAGGGTTAACAATCCTGACTCAGCCTTTGTAGGAGGCTAGTGGATGGACCTAAGGCCACCCCTAGTTTATGGGGAAATCTAGTGCCCACTGAGAAAGAGACAGGAGCTACATGTGCCTACTGATCAGAAGACTAGGCCTGAGTGCCATGGAATAACTATCTCTGAGATATTTGCATCAAGAAAGAAATATCTACTCAGTACAGTACTCCAGAGAGAGAAAGAATTGTAAGGTCCAGAATCTGCATGGTTGAACACTGGAGTCAGTCAGTAAGGTATTCACTGTTTAAGGCTGATAGAGACTTTATTGCATTGCTAATATACCCTTCCACACTTTGACATGGTCTGGCCAGCCATATTTTAATCCTGTACCCCTCTTGTCTGGGAATTACAGACAAGTTTGCAATTACCTTATTGCCAGCTTTAGATTCTGCAGTGCAATACTTTAAAAAGATAGTGAGACAGAGTATTACAACCCCCATCATTGCTTACTGTATATCCATAAACTGCTGTTGGGATACATTTCCACTATGAATTGTTTGGAATAATGCTTTGATACCATTGGATATGCTACAACTCCCATTCTGTACTTCAGTAAAGAGACACTTGTCTATTTTCTACAACAGGACTGATTACTGACGCCAGTACCATTCGCTGGTCACAGCACCTACATCTCCTGGCCTCAACACTCATAACAGGCAGGAGCACCTACATCAGGTTTTGGCCGAGGGAAGAAAGGGTGCACCGTTCTGTCACTCTCCGGCCCTAGGGAGCATAAGTGTGAGGATTACCACTGTGATTTATGCGAATAGCTGTTGCAGTCAGAGCCATTACCACTTCCATCCTCTGCATCACTCCTCCTGGACCGTGGCCAGTAGAGGAGATTTTTTTTTCTAATAAAATATACAGGATAGCCCACAAAAAAAGTAGCCTGCCTTCAATATCTCCAAATCAAACTGCCTAATAGTATATCTGTCTCAGTTGTCCATAGCAACCAATCAGAGCTCATTTTCTAAGAGCTCTGTAGGAACTGAAAGCTGAGCTCCGATTGGTTGCTATGGGCAACTAAAACTGATATATTATTCAGTTTTATTTAAAAAAAAAGACCTATTGTGTCAGAATTATGATTTTCTTCCTGGAACAGCAAATAGTGATTTTGAAAGGCTATGTGTGAAGCTGATCGATTAAGGAAAAACAAGAGACCTTTGCCGACAAGTCCCAGGAACAAAACCACCAGCTAAACATTGTATTCAGAGTCTGGTTTGGAAATGGCATCAAACTGGCTCTGTTGAAAACATGAAGAAACCAAGGACTTCATCGATCAGGACAGCTGAAGTTGTACATGAAATTCAGCAGCGAGTGGCCTCCAAAAATCAACTAGAAGATTGTCTCACCAAGTTGGTGTATCACGAACTACGAGTCAGCGAGTGCTGAAATCTCTGAACCTCAAGCCATACCGAATAACATGTGTGCAGGAACTGAAAGAGTCTGACAAAGCTTAACATGGAAATTACTGGACTTGGTACTGACTATGATTGCTGACAGACATGTGGACCCATTGCTGAACTTCATGACGGACAAAGCTTGGTTTCATTTATCAGGTCACGTAAATTCCCAGAATACGAGGTACTAGTCCGATGAAAATCCCCACTTGACTCACTAAACATTACTTCACAACCAGAAAATTGATGCTTGTTGCGCATTGTCAGAAACATGACTAGTGGGTCCAATTTTCTTCTAATCAACCGTGAATTTAACTGGACATCTTTGAACAGTTTTACAACCAACTAACACCAGAAGGAAAAATGTCCTGCTTTTTCCAACAAGATGGGGCAACATGCCACACCTCACAGAGCTCACTGGCCCACATTCATGAACTGTTTACAGAGGACTCAACTGTGAGCAAGGGGTTATGGAAAGATGTTTAAGATGATTGAAACAATTTAAATAAAGTCACTTAGTAGGCTATACAATTTCATATAAAGAACATATTACTGGCCAAGGTAAAAAAAGGACAATAATCCTGGACATTTTTATTAATATTATTAATGTGGCCGATAATCAGAGCTGGCTTTAGATGGCAACAGAGTAGTCTTGCCCTGTATCTGCTCTTGATGCCAGCCATGGAATTGAAGACAGGTAACATAGTAACATAGTTTATAAGGCTGAAAAAAGACATCTGTCCATCCAGTTCGGCCTGTTTTCCTACAAGTTGATCCAGAGGAAGGCAAAAAAAACCCTGTGAGGTAGAAGCCAATTTTCCCCACTTTAGGGAAAAAAATTCCTTCTCGACACTAATCAGGCAATCAGAATTACTCCCTGGATCAACGACCCCTCTCTAGTAACTATAACCTGTAATATTATTACCCTCCAGAAATACATCCAGGCCCCTCTTGAACTCTTTTAGTGAACTTACCATCACCACCTCCTCAGGCAGAGAGTTCCATAGTCTCACTGCTCTTACCATAAAGAATCCTCTTCTATGTTTGTGTGCAAACCTTCTTTCCTCCAGACGCAGAGGATGTCCCCTCGTCACAGTCACAGTCCTGGGGATAAATAGATGATGGGAGAGATCTCTGTACTGACCTCTGATATATTTATACATAGTTATTAGATCTCCCCTCAGTCGTCTCTTTTCTAAAGTGAATAACCCTAATTTTGATAATCTTTCTGGGTACTCTAGAACACCTCAGATGTATGAATGGCTCCAAATGGGGAAGGTGTAGGCCCTATAGAATGGTGCCCATTGTTAATAGGAAAATTATATGCAAAAATGGTCTTCTTTATGGTCAAACCAACTATTGCATTTGCTATATCGATTATGGTTCTATGAGACCTGGCATTTTTTGCAAAATTACCTTAATTACACAAAACACGGCTGTAGAATAAAGTTTATATTTATTGCCCTGAAGTTTCATGAATTGTCCTGGTGATTTGATGCTCCTCTTCTGAAAACCCAACTTCTGCCAAAATCACATCCTTAACCGGGTTTCTGGTCCATGGACAGTGATGTCACTATGAATGGGGCCAGAACCTAGGCTCTTGAGCATAATCCTGAATCCACTTCATCTGTGCATGTGTCAGGGAGAGATGTAGTTCTGGATCCATCCACAGTGGAAATGACAGTATGTCGAAAGCCTAGGCTGGAAACCTGGTAAAGGATGTGATGTGTAATTCCTTGATCTGAAATAATAATGGGGTTATTCCATGATTGATTTTAAAATGAAATTAGACATCATATAGGACATGACAGTACCTTTATAACAAAGCTAAAACCAGCCCTTTACCAAACATGGATGAGGACCCACACCTAAGCCGAGAATGGAGCAGGGAGAGTCATCCCCTCCATACATTTCTATGGGGCAGGTGGAAATAGCCAAGCCCTCCGCCACCCCGCTCTGTTCTTGGCATACCTATCAGACAATGGGGGCATATCCTAGCGATATACTCTTATTGTCTGTGATGGGAATACCCCTTTAAGATATCTGCTAGTGGGTCTTTATCTTTTTTTTACCTTTATAGAATTATTGCTATCCAAGTAACTTTGCTAATCTTATTATTAATTACCAATCTAATATGTACAGCAATATTTTACATTAAATTTGTCATTATTTCTCATTTCTGTCAACATTTCTACATATCAATTATAAGCACAATAATCACATTCCATAATACAACTTCATAACTTTATTATTTGCACTGCATTTTAATTATTTTCCAATTTTTATACACTTTTTTCTATTTTTTTATATCTCTAATTCATGTTCTATATAACAAATCAGCCAACTTATCGCTCCTTGATTATTTTAAACTATTTTCATTATATTTATCTTAGTCATCATTCCCAGTACACACTTTCCCCTCATCTTTTTAGCTTTGACCTGTGTGCCAAAAGCAGCTCCTTTTAAATTATGAGAACTGTCAAAAATGTTTGTATTGTCTGACCCGAGGAAGAGGGTGATCCGCTCTCGAAACACACTGTTTTTAATAAAATACAAGTGATTTAACATTATCAATCCCGTCACTGATCAGCTCCAGTGACAGTGTCACTGAAGTCCTGGTTTTGTGCATACTTACCGTCCCCTCATCTTATTAAGGCATTTTTGAAACAGAAGGGAGTGATATGGATTTCACAGTTGTTCATGGAGAGTAATTTAATTCCCTTTGAGGGTTTTTGTACACTTGCTGACTGTACAGACGTTCATCAATGTTGTTATATTCAACTATAATATGCTGTTTGTGGCACTAAAAATAAGTATTTGTTCAGGTACAATTCAACTGTTTAGTTGACTTTATAGTCAAAATTCTTCTTAAAGGGTTGTCTCACAAAAAAATATTCAACAGTTTACAAACCAGCACCTGCATCTGAATACTTTTGTATTTGCATGTAATTAAAAATTTGTTTTTTTTTCCTTATTTCTTTGTCCTGCTCACCGAGATGGCCGCACATGCTTAGTTTCATCCTTCACTGCCTCCTGAGCTGTGATAGGGAGAGTTGAGACACGCCTCCTGAGCTGTGATAGGGAGAGCTGAGACACGCCCCCTCAGCTGCATCAGAAAAGACACTTCTCTTGAGCTGCCAGCTTGATATTAATCTAGTAGAGCAATGAATGGGGAGATCCTTAGCTTTGTTAGGAAGAAATTGTCATGTACTATATGATGTCTGATTATCTTTTTTTATATCACTTGTGGGATAACCCCTTTAATAAAGGCTTGATATCAGGTTTCAACGCTATATTAGGTGCTACTGAAGGTGGATCCATCTGAATTCTGTTTTGTATCACAGGATAGATGGCTAAGTGACATATTTTTTCTGGACCAGAAAGAATGGCAGATGATCTATCAGCATTCTTATAATTCCATCCATAGATTAATGCAATTCAAGATGATACTTAAACTGTATTATTTGGCCTTATTCTGACCAGTTCCCAAGATCCATCTTGTGGGGCATTTCCCAAGGTTTTTCAGATATTGTCAGGGAGTTCTTAAAGGAGTTATCCCATGACTAATGTAAAAAATGAAAATCAGACATTATATAGTACAGGACAACCTCTTTCTAACAAAGCTAGAACCAGCCCTGTACCTCACATGGATCCAGAGATCTCCCCATTCATTGCTCTGCTAGATTTATATCAAGCTGACTGCCCAGGGGGAGTGTCTTTTCTGCTGCAGCTAATGGGGCGTGTCCATGCTCTCCCTATCACAGCTCAAGAGGCAGTTGAAGGATGACACTGAGCATGTGCGGCCTTCTCAGTGAGCAGGACAAAAAAATAAGAAAAAAAACAGACTGCAGGTGGCGCTATACAGATTTATTTTATTGAATGACTCAGTGGCTATGCTAAATGTTTAATAACATGCAATTACAAAAGAATTCAGATCCAGGTGCTGGTTTGAAAACTGTAGAATATTTTTCGTGGGACCACCCCTTTAAGTGTATTTATGGTAAATGTGGGGGTGGGCGGGGTTAGTATTCTCTTGAATGCACTGTATTGTATCCTTGGGGAACTTACTTTGCTTTCATTGAGTCTTAGTGAACTTGCAAGAGTATAAAAATTATTTGTGGAGAGCAATGCTATTGCTAAAGTTTGGTTATCATCAAGTTTTCCTACAGTTCAGGATTGGGAGATGTCTGTCTCGAACACTATTTTACTTGAGTTTAGACTTTAATATCTAATAACAGGGCTAGGGATTGGTCTGTAATTTGGAAATTTTTTGTTTGATAATCTAGATCAAACTAGTGACTCTACCACCTGTTGCATAGGTAAGGTGAAGGTGTTTTTTTCCCGCTTCTGGTCCTCTGGGTGGTGGTGGTGGGGGGAGGCTTTTGTAATCTATCTATTTTTGTAGGCTTTCAATTTGCTTAATAAAATTAAATTAAGTTAAAAAAAAAAGTATTGACGTAGGTAGAAGCTGGATTTTCAGAAAAGGTTCACTGGGTTCCTGAGAAGCCAATCCATGGAACTTCGGAATGGTAAGTATACAGATGTCCCTCAAGTTACAATATTAATTGGTTCCAGGACGACATGTTGAAAGTTGAGTAATTTGTTCCAAAGCCCCAAATTGTCATCCAAGATAAGAAAAAATGAGGATTTAAGAAAAATAAGCAGATAACTAAGACAGATAAAACAAGTTCTTATATATAACAGCCAGGAATAGCTGCTAACTAGCAACTAATACAGCTGTTTAACTAGAGTGGTGTCCTTGATTGGTTGGATCTGAGTCTGAGACATTGTATGTTGAGTCTAGCGTCAACTTATGATGGGTCAGGAAAGACCATTGTATGCTGAAAATATTGTATCCTAAAGCCATTGTATCCTATGGGATCACTGTATTACAAACTTTATCCTACATGTGTGTTAGGTGGTTTTGAATGACTAGTTGGATCCTGGATTACTCCTTTAATAAGCCCCATTGAAAGATAATTTGACTTTGTAGGGCCCTCGAGTATATTGTTTTTTTGGTATTCAGAGGTTCATGCATTGAAATGATCACATTTTCTTTCCCTCTTAATTGCACATGAATTTCATATGAAGTGACGTGTATTCATATTAGCTTCACAAGAAAGGGACAGGTGGGAAGTAGTAACAGGTGAGTCACAAGGCTGCCGGTTCTCTCATTATACCTAAAGATAGAAGTCAGACAGAGCCGACTGTGATCCATTTTAAGGACAGCAGACTGACAAAGCAAATCAAGACAGGCAGCGCTAAGCCTCTTTTCAATTGAAAGCCTTCTTACATGAAAACATTCACAAATGGGAAAGGGATTAGGAAGAGGGCCACAGTCGCTAATACAACAAGACGGCAAGAGCTGCTTCCTGTCCCATAATACAAGAACCACAGCAGAAACGTCTCCAGTGGCAGACAGAAAAATCAATCTGAGTTTTGATTCATGGGCTGAAAAAGAAGGTATGGTGTTTTATGTCACAAGGCATTAAACCAAATACTGACATGTCAAAACAGCACCATCAACTGCTGGTTAAAAAGGACCAATACCATCAAAATTGTCCAAATCCAAGCTCCAGGTCCATTTGGCAATAACTGTATGTTTCATTAAAGCGAATGTCCACCGTTGAAAAATGAATCTTCTGTCTCATAATAGGCTGTTTTCTACAGCAAATAAAACTTTGAATGGCCAGCCAATAGGATGTAATTAGGGATGAGCGAACTTTTGAAAAGTTCGGTTCGGTTCGATTCGGCGAACTTTCGTGAAGTTCGGATTTGTACGAACCGAACCTAAAACGAACCTTGCTATAACGTCTGAATAATTGCAGCTACAATAGTGGGAGTCTGATAGGGTATAGTTTCGTTTAGTTGCAGTTGCTATTACAATGAAAAAAGTGGAAAAAATCAAAGTGCAAAAATAGTGAAACCTCAGCCAGGTCGACAACATTTGACAGCATTGAAGATGTCCGCTGGAGCAGTCCATGTCATGCCAGAGCACCAAAAACACATGGTAGATCGTGGCACCAGCCCAAGAATAGGCTGCGTTGAAGTCGATGTGGTCTCAGTGACATCACAGGTCAGAAGACAGACAGGCGTACCATTTAATTAGACCTTGTGCACCCCAGAACAGGTACACATTAGCCAAGGTGTAAGTGATTACACGTGACATAGGACACAAAGTGCAAGTTGGCAACACCGGCAGCATTGCCTTGGACCCAGTAGGGTGGAAAACAGACATTTGAGAGTGGAACCAGCAGCAGTAATAGTACTGTATTGGTGTCACGAGTAGGCTTTCGTCTGGAATCAGACGTTCTGCGTGGCTTTCTAAGTGACATATTTGACAGGCTATTCCCTTTGTTTGGGTGCTGTTCTCCACACCCCTTCCCCTCAGCTGTTGCCGCTTGGCAATTAGCTTTCTCCTATTTACCCCTTCCTCTCCCAGTATCCCTTGCGGTTTATATCTTCTGCTTACCTGGTTGAGAGTGGTGTGGATCTCGGCTGAGATCCAGTTGCTGAGTTATCTGCTTAAGTTAAGTTTCTTCTGTTCCTTTTGTTGTTTTCCTTTCGGAGTCTCCTGTTCCTCTTTACGCTTGGAGGAACGGGTTTACTCTCTTGTGTCACTAGACTGCAGGGTTTTCTAGGGTGCATTTAGATTAGGTTCCTGTGTATGAACTTTCCTACTACCCAGGCTTGTTCATACTGGTAGTCAGCCAGGGCCTAGTCTCAGGGTCCCCTGCAGGAGGTGACTGGTTCCCTTGTTTTGTCTTGGCTTTTCCCCCCACACCAGAGCGTGACAATTGGACCCAGTATGGTTGAGAACAGACAATTGATGGAGGAGGAGGAGGCAGCAGCACTTGATTGCACCCTGGCCAGTATGGTTGAGAACAGACAATTGACAGAGGAGGAGGCAGCAGCACTTGATTGCACCCAGGCCAGTATGGTTGAGAACAGACAATTGACGGAGGAGGAGGAGGCAGCACTTGATTGAACCCAGGCCAGTATGGTTGAGGACAGACAATTGACGGAGGAAGAGGAGGCAGCACTTGATTGCACCCAGGCCAGTATGGTTGAGAACAGACAATTGATGGAGGAGGAGGCAGCAGCACTTGATTGCACCCAGGCCAGTATGGTTGAGAACAGACAATTGACTGAGGAGGAGGCAGCAGCACTTGATTGCACCCAGGCCAGTATGGTTGAGAACAAACAATTGACTGAGGAGGAGGAGGCAGCACTTGATTGCACCCAGGCCAGTATGGTTGAGAACAGACAATTGACGGAGGAGGAGGAGGCAGCACTTGATTGCACCCAGGCCAGTATGGTTGAGAGCAGACAATTGACGGAGGAGGAGGAGGCAGCACTTGATTGCACCCAGGCCAGTATTGTTGAGAAGAGACAAGTTGAGGAGGAGGCAGCACTTGATTGCACCCAGGCCAGTATTGTTGAGAAGAGACAAGTTGAGGAGGAGGCAGCACTTGATTGCACCCAGGCCAGTATTGTTGAGAAGAGACAAGTTGAGGAGGCAGCTTCAGCAGCTCTTGATTGCACCCAGTATGTTTCCAAATAGACAATTGACGGTGGGGAATTAGTAGGAGCAGTATTCTTTTGGACCCAGAAGGGCCTAGTACAGAGAACTGAAGTTGGAAGCTAAGAATATGCACGCTTGTAAAAATCATTTTTTATACATGACAAAATGTTGATGTAGAGTTCAGCACAGGACAGTCAACGTAAAAAAAAAAACCCTCTAACATTACAGCTAGTCTAGTAGGATACGGATACGGTTAAATAGACAGACAACCTCACCCACAGAATCCATGAGGTGAATAAAGGACATTTAAAAAGGCACAGATTCAGTTCCATTATCCAAAAATACGTGTCCAATTTTCATGAAATGGACACCTCACTGGCACTCGCTTTACAATTTGACGCAACTACTCTGGTGTCAAACCTGTTGAATCTGGGCCTATGGCTGTTGGCAAAACATATATATATATATATATATATATATATATATATATATATATATCTTTGTTACACCAGTTTGATGTCCTAACCGAGTGCAGCGCCCAACCCAATGGATGTATGCTTTTGTGTTTTTTGAGTAATAATCCCTTGTATCCTGGTCTATTCTGTGAAAAAAGTACAGTTTTGAGTCGCCGTTGTTATTTTAAAAAGATTCGTTATGAACTCTCCCAAAGTTCGGTTTGGTGACGAACCGAACTTTTGGCAAAGTTTGTAACAAATCTGGTTTGTTGCGGTTCGTTTCGCTCATCCCTAGATGTAATGCAATTTAAAATGTCATATTGTTCAGAAGATTTAAAGGATTATTCAAACTCCTGTTCATATGCCTTATTAGCCAGATCCTGGAAAAAAGTGGTCCATCACTAAATTGCCTATTAGTTTCAGTTTCCCTAAAGCAATAGAAATGTACTCATACTTGCGCTATTCAGCACAGTTTAGTGTGTCAATACCAGTGTACAGTGTGTTCGTAGAAGGGCATGCTTAATTGCGTCTATGTGTTAATTATAATTATATTTTAAAAAAGTTGCAATTTTGTTACAATTTTTGGAGACTTGTTAAGAACAAACCAGTATTTTTCCAATAACTCTGTGTGAGCTTAAACACCATCTTCCCATGACAAGGGCTAATTTTTGGAACTTTTTTAATTTTAAAAAGCAAACTAATCCAATGAAGCAGTGTGTTTTTGAACACCCTGTTTGTTAACACCATCAACAGTGTGTTTACCAATAACTATATATGTGTCACTCTAACATTATTTGCTATTGCTGTTATTGTGTTAAAGAGTTTGAAAGGAGGAGGAAGGAGAGAGAAAAAAACATTGAAAAAAGAAAAACAAAAGAGAAAAAATTTGAGTCCTGGGAATCCTCAGAGTGTCACATACCAGTTTTCTTGGCAATTGGAGCACTTTTGATTCAGGTAGAATCAGTTCAGACCAGAGTCAAATTTTTGGAATGACTTGTTAGAAGTTCGCTCATCTCTAATCATCAGATTTAAGCAACCAGAGCCTATTTAATAGGGCTGGTCCATGTGCTGTATTAGGATAAATACAGTAGATGTCATAGCGGGGTTCCTCCAGACCCCACCTCTCTGCAGAACAAAAGGTCTCTCTGTAAGAATGTCTAACACTCTGGTGGTCCCAGCACATCCATGTATTACATGCCAGCCATTCATAAGAATGCTATATTTCCCCAGCAGAGGAAAGACACATAGGGTTCATTGTGTGAAAACTCTACTTTCATTGACACCCATATTTATGCTATGGTTAGGAACCCAAGAGTTTGAAACAGGTAAGTGGTTGCTGAGGGCTTGGATATTATAACAGCAATAAAGCATCAAGATTTTATTAAAAAGTTTTTCGCTGCCGGATTATCTGTTTCTACTAGTTTTTACATATCTCTGAGGATCTGAGCACAGGACTGTTTGGCACATTGGAGAGCTGACTAAAATTGTTTTACACTCATACTTGGATCTCTTTTAAACCACAAATGACCTCAAACCTCAGCATATTATATAAATGTATGTACAGTTGGGGCTTAGAGGAGAAACTTAGTCTCCTTTGGGGACCATCTGAGTACAGAGACTTTGTAGCAATGCACCATGGGAAAATAATATGCAAAGAGGTATCTCCTACAGAAATAAAACATGTCACTAGTGCCACCTATAGGAAGGGGGTGCTTAAAGGGGTTGTGCAGCAATTTATATTAATGACCTACTGTCAGCATAGGTCATCGATATCTGATCCGCGGTGGTCCAACACGTGGCACCCCTGCCGATAAGTTGTTTGCAGCGGAGGAGGTTCTCCATGCCAGCATCTCTTCCTGTTCATTACACTGCACTTCGTTTCGGAAATGCATTGTAGTAAGTACTTGCTCCATTCCAGGAGACCTTGTAGTGGAAAGACCGGGAAACAGCGCTCGCATGGAGAACCGCCTCTTCTTCAAACAGCTGATCTGTGGGGGCGCAGGGTGTCGGACCCCACCAATCACATATTGATTAACTATAATAAGGAATAGGATACATAATGAATATAAATTGCTGTACAACCCATTTAAGAGTCAATGGAGGGAATTTATCATTAGGGAATATTTGAAGCCAGTTTTTTTTTAGTCTGTGTTGGTGTACTTCATGCCACATTTATCAGAGTTGCATGTTGTTTGATAAATTTGTCTAATAAAAAAAACCTAACACTTTTGTCTAGAAAAGCTACTCCAGTTTATCTATTCCACTCTTCTATAGAAGTATAAGTTTGGGACTTCTTTTTGCAACTTTTTAAAAAAGTGTTAGTGATAAATTTTGAGTAAAACTCGTAAACATAACCACATACACTTTCCGACCCATATTTCTAAATAGGTGTGACAGAATTTTAGCACAAGTGAGCCCAAAAAGTGACAAAAACCCTATTTTCAACTTTTTGGAGACAGAATTCTGGAATGAAGGCATGATAAATACAAACATCCTTTGGAATATAAGGGGGGATATTCATGGCTTGACTCAAAGGAAACTTTTTTCAGTTGGTGTTATTAGAGAGATGGTTCTCTTATTTTGGAAGCTACCTCTATATCTAGTTGGGAACTAGGTCGACTAGACACTTAACTATGTTTTTTGTCCAACTAGTGATCCTTTAAAACCCCTTAAATTTGTATTTAACTGGTCCTTGTCATTCAGGAGATTCATAAGACACCTCTTATAGGCTATTCTTATAGTTTCAGGTTTAAGAAGTGGTTGCCACTATCCTTGTGGGAACCTATTTCATAATTACATAGTTACATAGTTGTTGGAAGGTTGGAAAAAGACAAACGTCCATCAAGTCCAACCTGTAATCCTGCTGTATCGATGGCTGACTGGCATTGCATGCTGTTATTTAGTCTATGATCTACTAATACACCCAGATCCTTCTCAACAATTGACTTACCAGTTTTACTCCCCCTAGGACATATGCTGCACGCAGATTATTTGCCCCCACTTTACATTTTGTCTATATTGAACCTCATTTGCCAAGTGGAGGCCCAAACAGTAAGTTTGTCCAAGTCAGCCTGGAACTTATTAACATCTTCCATAGACTGTATCGTATGACAAGGTTTGGTGTTATCTGCAAAAATAGAAACAGCACTATTAATCCCATCCTCTATGTCATTAATGAATAAGTTAAATAATAGCGGACCCAGCATTGAACCTTGGGGAACACCACTTATAACCGGGGACCATTCAGAGTAGGAATCATTGACTACAACTCTTTGGATACGATCATGAAGCCAATTTTCAATCCAATTACAAATTATATTTTCTAAACCAACAGACCTCAATTTACCCATTGTAAAAGGTTTTTTTTATGTAATCAATAGTTCAATAGATCAATTTGTTAATCCATTGGTCCCATATGGAGGGTTCCAAAATAATTCTGTCTCTGCCATGTTTTGCTATGTACATAATGCTATATTATAATATTACTAATACTTAAGTTGAATGACATACAAAAAATAGAGATAACAATAAAAATCTATTTTATATTTTCTTATTATAGTATGCAAATTTATTATAAACATAGGAACAAATTGTCTTCATTTTGCAAGTCTAGACTTACCTAAATTAGCATTCTGCCTTATCAGTTCGCCCCTATTACTTGTTAGTGCTAAAATGAGATTAAAACCTGATGACACAAGTTAAGATGGGGTCACACATAGAGGCTTATTTTCCATCATTTAAAATGTGCCTTGCAAACAATTAATTAACTTGCCACCTTTAAATATGGCTATTATGCAATTACTGGCTTTTTTCTTTGTTACCATAACAACCTGTACTTTGTAAGAGCGTAAATGATCATCTGAAACACATCATCACACTTCAACTTTCCGAAACTCCTAATTAATGAACCCAATTAAGGGATCGATACCAGTGTTTTAAATGCCCAAAATATTGTTTTCTGTACTCATTAACACAGATTCTGAATTTCAAGAGCGTATATAAGGAAAAAGAAGAGATTTTATGAAGAACGATATGAAAAGAGTAAAGGGAACCAGTGTCAGGCAGCTTCTACAAAGGCAAAAAAGATCAAGGGGTGCATCAAAAGGGGCATATGTGATCATGATGAGAACATAGTTCTATTACTTTACAAATCTCTAGTCAGACAGCAAATGCAATACTGTGTACATCTTTGGGCACCAGTGTACACAAAAGAGCTGGTTCAAAGTTGGGCAACTAAAGTAATACATTTTTCCATAAAATGATGAAATTTGTAGCTATTTCATCCATTCACTTCTTTCCAAAACCTAAGTAGACTTTCCTTCAGGCATGTAAGTGTTGGTGTCCGACTTTATGTATGGATCACTTTGGTTAGTAAAGTGGAACCTGTGGTTTCCCACTCAATGATGGTGGAAGGAAACAGACTTAGTGGTTACAGTATATTCAAAACAGGCATTGTAGTTACAGTTTCCGATAGGGCAATAAACATATGGTTACAAGAGTCTCCAAATGAGAGATATATTAGAAGCGAGAGGTACAGCATCAGGCTTAAACTCTTTGCCTCTGTAGGCCTTTGAACCTCTTCCAGGTGATGACAAACTATCTGGAAATCTCCTTTGCACCTTGACAGGCCATGATACTCGTGGTACACCATGGCACAGTCTCTGTTACAGACCATGGCAACTCCCTTTCTGTGTTATTCCAACTCAACCTCTGCACAGGTATCTATCAGGTTGCAATGGCTCTCCTTGTGGCCCACTCTGTGCACACAGTTAGTATGCCCAGGGCCGCCATCAGGGGGGTACAGCAGAACCTGCTGTGGGGGGCCCGGGCAGATTCATCAAGAAAGGGGGGCCCGGGCCTCTGGCAGCTGTCTCTGCATCCATAGGACGTAGAGACAGTTGCCTGTTGCAGGAAGGAGCAGACAGCCGAAATCGGCTGTCTGCTTCTTCCATCCTCCCTCCTGTCCTCCCTGCAGCTCTCCGTACCTCCCAGGCACTCCTCAGGTCTCGGCGGGGGGCGGGGCCGGCCATCCACATAGGCCCCGCCCCCTTCAGACATGAGAAGAAGATCTCCTGCTCTGATGATGCTGGCCCTGCTGCTATGAAAAAGGTAAGTATAATTTTTTTTTTTAAACTTTCTGTACACTGTGTTTATTATCCCTTGACTGTGACATCACTGTGTTTATTATCTCTGTACTGTGACATCATTGTGTTTATTATCCCTTGACTGTGACATCACTGTGTTTATTATCTCTGTACTGTGACATCACTGTGTTTATTATCCCTTGACTGTGACATCACTGTGTTTATTATCTCTGTACTGTGACATCACTGTGTTTATTATCCCTGTACTGTGATATCACTGTGTTTATTATCCCTTGACTGTGACATCACTGTGTTTATTATCCCTGTACTGTGACATTATTGTGTTTATTATTCCTGGACTGTGACATCACTGTGTTTATTATCCCTGGACTGTGACATCACTGTGTTTTATCTCTGTACTGTGACATCACTGTTTTTATTATCTCTGTTCGGTGACATCACTGTTTTTATTATCTCTGTTCGGTGACATCAATGTGTTTATTATCCCTGTTCGGTGACATCACTGTGTTTATTATCCCTGTTCGGTGACATCACTGTGTTTATTATCCCTGGACTGTGACATCACTGTGTTTATTATCCCTGGACTGTGACATCACTGTGTTTATTATCCCTGGACTGTGACATCACTGTGTTTATTATCCCTGTACAGTGACATCACTGTGTTTATTATCCTGTACTGTGACATCACTGTGTTTGTTATCCCTGTACTGTGACATCACTGTGTTTATTATCCCTGTACAGTGACATCGCTGTGTGTATTATCCCAGTGCAGGAAGAGGTAAGTGGTCTGTGTTTGTTTGTTTGTTTTCTATTTTTCAGGGTCGTGAATGCAGAGGACTACGTCGGATTCGGTGGACTACGTCGGACCAGCTTTTTTTTTTTTTAATAAAATGGTCAAACAGGGGTCTGGGGGAGTGTTTATTTCAATAAAATGTTTTATACTTGTGTGTGTGTATTTTTTTTTACAATACTACAGTTTTAGTAATTACGGCTATCTACTGACGGCCCTGATTACTAATACTGGGCTTAGTGCTTGCCGGTATGGCAGGCCAGCACTAACCCCAACATCTATTACCTCGGCACCCACCGCCACCAGGGGTGCCGGGAAGAGCCGGGTACCCGCAGGACCGGACCTTCTAAATTGAGGGTCTGGCTCTGGGGCGGCTGCAGGCTGGTACCATTAGGCTGGGAAGGGCCAATAACCGTGTCCCTTCCCACCCTGGTAGTGCCAGGCTGCCGCTGCTGGTTGTATCTGGCTGGCGAAGGAAAAAAAGGGGGGGGACCCCATGCCATTTTTTAAAAAAATTATTTAATTATTTTTGTAAAAAAATGGCGTGGGGTCCCCCCTTTTTTTCCTTTGCCAGCCAGATACAACCAGCAGCAGCAGCCTGGCACTACCAGGGTGGGAAGGGACACGGTTATTGGCCCTTCCCAGCCTAATGGTACCAGCCTGCAGCCGCCCCAGAGCCAGACCCTCAATTTAGAAGGTCCGGTCCTGCGGGTACCCGGCTCTTCCCGGCACCCCTGGTGGCAGTGGGTGCCGAGGTCATAGATGTTGGGGTTAGTGCTGGCCATACCGGCAAGCACTAAGCCCAGTATTAGTAATCAGGGCCGTCTGTAGATAGCCGTGATTACTAAAACTGTAGTATTGTAAAAAAAATACACACACACACAAGTATAAAACATTTTATTGAAATAAACACTCCCCCAGACCCCTGTTTGACCATTTTATTAAAAAAAAAAAAAAGAAAAGCTGGTCCGACGTAGTCCACCGAATCCGACGTATTCCTCTGCATTCACGACCCTGAAAAATAGAAAACAAACACACAAACACAGACCACTTACCTCTTCCTGCACTGGGATAATACACACAGCGATGTCACTGTACAGGGATAATAAACACAGTGATGTCACCGTACAGGGATAATACACACAGTGATGTCACTGTACAGGGATAACAAACACAGCGATGTCACTGTACAGGGATAATAAACACAGTGATGTCACAGTACAGGGATAATAAACACAGTGATGTCACCGTACAGGCATAATAAACACAGTGATGTCACAGTCCAGGGATAATACACACAGTGATGTCACAGTACAGGGATAATAAACACAGTGATGTCAAAGTCCAGGGATAATACACACAGTGATGTCACAGTACAGGGATAATAAACCTCAGATCAACACATTGTGCCCCCATCAGACCTCAGATCAACACAATGTGCCTCAACACTCTGCACTTACAAGCATGTAACTGAATTTAATGGCAACTGTGTTTCCCTATTGAAAATGTTTATCAGTGTGTGAATAATAATAATATAACATGTAGCGTAAAAACATTAGCCTAGGGTAGGATCCTGCCTAAAGAGTCTACCTTGTCGCGGTGGCAGGCTTACTAATCTTTTGGGCAAAAAAAGCAGTTGTGAAATGCCGTAAAAAAGAAAGATGTAATGTGCTATGTGGAGGCTGCTGCATATTAAGCAAATCTGTAACGTTTACCCGAAGGGGGGAGGGGGGCCCGCGAAATTTGCCTGTAGGGGGCCCCGAAATTCCTGATGGCAGCCCTGAGTATGCCACTCTATTCCAGTTGTATTATTGTGGCACGCTGGCTAGTCTTTGCCTCTGTCCTGCCTTCTCCACAAGTCCTCTGTTGCTCCAGGTTGTGAAGCCTTGAAAGTGCAAGTGTGCCAATTTGAAAACATCACCTACATCTACTCGCTAGCTAAATAACACACAGGAGATGGCTGTGACACTTCCATCAGCTACAGCATTTCCTACCCAGAACTGTTGGTGCCAGAACCTTGCTGACAATCCACAATCATCAGCTGCTGGACTTTAGAGGATGTTCTACTGAAATTAAACCAATGGCTGTGGTGAGAGAACACTTTTAAACCTTTTGTCCAAAATATGTAGCAGGTTCCCATGTACAGTGTATACTTCTGGTGTCAACTTTGTGTTAGAGAGGTCTTTAGGTCCTCTAAGGCACCAGAGAATGGGTACATTGTTGCTTTAGGCCAAAGTGGTTAAGTTCTGCTACCCTCTTACATGGAACTCAGTCGAATTTTCATTTTGAAGTCTATTTTAGATCTGCAATCCATAACATGGAAGTACAACATTACGAATATCCTATTTTTGAATCTATTTTGTAAAACTAATAACAATTTGTAATTACAAATTAAGAGCTGGAGGAAATCTCTTCTTTAGACCTTCATACAATATGTCCTTGCTTCCGATCCAAGTTGTTCTGTGTCCGGGAGACTGAGGGAAAATAATCACCAGAAATATCCATGTTTATTTTATCGCCTGTTTGACGGAAAGAATTGTGTCTTCCATCAGGCGAGATCTTTTACATGTGCTCCCTTGGTGAGGCTTTTAATCATCATTTTCTCACAGAACAGCCAGTACGCAGGGATTATCATGACCGAGAGCTGTTTTAGTGCGGTTAGAATAACTTAATCAGCCAAATACGCGGCAGGGTTCCCACTCCACACTTCCACCTCCGTGTCTGTACAATCTAAAGAGCACAAGGCAGACTTTCTACTATTTTGCTTCATTATTTGTTAGCTTTTGCCCAGATGAAAGAATGCGGGCTGCCTTAATCCCAGAGACAATACCGTGTAAGATGTTAGTAATAGTATGGCACTATACTAAACTGAACTCTGTATTATTATAACAGGGGTCACTTTGAGACCTTGGTTGAGCAGACAAATCTGTATTTGTACCATGAAGTCTGACACATTGCTGGATGATTAAAACAAATGTCTAACCTTCCCCTGTTTATGTCACGTAACGAGTTCAGGCTCCAGCTATTAATTCTACCAGCTATGGTGTTATTATAATATCTGCCTCGTTTAGATCCTTTTTTTTTTTTTTTTAGAGGTGAAGAAAAATTCTACAAATAATGGTTAACCCCTTAAGGTCCAATTTATTTAGACCTTACGCTCCAAATAATTTTGTTTTTGTTTTCCCTGAGCCATAACTTTTTCTTTTTCCAACCATACAGCTGTATAAGGGCTTGTTTTTTGGAGGTTGAGTTGTACTTTCTAATGGCAAAATTAGCATTTTTTGGTGTACAGTGAAAATGTGTTTGTATCGAGTTTTTGTTGATGTGTTTGTATCAAGCTTTTTTTTGTGGAATGCATTGTAGCTTTTATTGGTATACACCATGTTCCAAATTATTATGCAAATTGGATTTAAGTGTCATAAAGATTAATTTTTTTGTTTTTCAATGAAACTCATTGATGGTATTGTGTCTCAGAGCTCTTTGGATCACTGAAATCAATCTCAGATACCTGTGCTAATTAGTTTGCCAGGTGAGCCCAATTAAAGGAAAACTGTATGTTCCACAATATTAAGCAGGCCACTGTTTTCAAGTAAAATGTAAAAAGTAGAAAGTATCTCTCTGCTGCCGAAAAGCATCAAATAGTACAGTGCCTTGGACAAGGGATGAAAACATTAGATATTTCACGAAAACTTAAGCTTGATCATCGTACTGTGAAGAGATTTGTGGCTGATTCAGGGCACAGACGTGTTCGTGCTGATAAAGGCAGAATGAGGAAGGTTTCTGCCAGGCAAGTTCATCAGATTAAGAGAGCAGCTGCTAAAAAGCCATTACAAACCAGCAAACAGATATTTGAAGCTGCTGGTGCCTCTAGAGTCCCTCGAACCTCAAGGTGTAGGATCCTTCAAAGGCTTGCTGTGGTGCATAAACCTACTATTTGGCCACCCCTAACCAGTGCTCACAAGCAGAAATGGTTGCAGTGGGCCCAGACATACATGAAGACTAATTTTCACACAGTCTTGTTTACTGATGAGTGTTGTGAAACCCTGGATGGTCCAGATGGATGGAGTAGTGGATGGTTGGTGGATGGCCACCATATCCCAACAAGGCTGCGACGTCAGCAAGGAGGTGGAGGAGTCATGTTTTGGGCCAGAATCATGGGGAGAGAGCTGGTAGGCCCCTTTAGGGTTCCTGAAGGTGTGAAAATGACCTCTGCAAAGTATATAGAGTTTCTGACAGACAACTTTCTTCCATGGTACAAAAAGCAGAAACGTGCCTTCAGGAGCAAAATCATCTTCATGCATGACAATGCACCATCTCATGCTGCAAAGAATACCTCTGTGTCATTGGCTGCTATGGGCATAAAAGGAGATAAACTCATGGTGTGGCCTCCATCTTCCCCTGACCTCAACCCTATAGAGAAACGTTGGAGTATCATCAAGCAAAAGATCTATGAGGGTGGGAGGCAGTTCACATCAAAACAGCAGCTCTGGGAGGCTATTCTGACATCATGCAAAGAAATTCAAGCAGAAACTCTCCAAAAACTCACAAGTTCAATGGATGCAAGAATTGTGAAGGTGACATCAAAGAAGGGTTCCTATGTTAACATGTATCTTGGCCTGTTAGGATGTTTCGGATTTAATTTTTTTTATTTCAGTGAATGTGACCTCGTAATGCTGCAAATTCCACAAATGAGCATTTTCAGTTCTTAAAAACATATAAAATATTTAGAAACTCTACTGTGCATAATAATTTGGAACAGTGCATTTTGAGTTTTTTTAAATATTGAAGAATATACTGTTCGATGTATACGGGTGATGACTTTTATTATACTGACTGTCCAGTGGCGTAGCTACCGGGGCGGCAGGGGGGGCGACGGCTCCGGGCCCAGTGACTCAAGGGGGCCCATGAAAATAAAAAATCTTACTTACCTGTTCTGCGCTGCGGTTGCCCTCCGGTCCGCGCTCTGCTCTCTTCCCTGACGGCGTGCACTATGACCTGACGCTGCACGCAGCGTCAGGTCATAGTGTGCGCGGGCCAGGGAAGAGAGCGGAGCGCGGACCGGCGGGCAGCCTGCAGTGCAGAACAGGTAAGAAAGGTTTTTTATTTTTATCTTATGTGGCTGGGTGGGCTGATCTGAGGTCTGATGGGGGCACAATACGCTGATCTGAGGTCTGATGGGGGGCACAATATGCAGATCTGAGGTTTGATGGGGCACAATACGCTGATCTGAGGTCTGATGGGGGCACATTAAGCTGATCTGAGGTCTGATGGGGGCACAATACGATGATCTGAGGTCTGATGGGGGGCACAATATGCAGATCTGAGGTCTGATGGGGGCACAATACGCTGATCTGAGGTCTGATGGGGGCACAATACGCTGATCTGAGGTCTGATGGGGGCACAATATGCAGATCTGAGGTTTGATGGGGCACAATACGCTGATCTGAGGTCTGATGGGGGCACATTAAGCTGATCTGAGGTCTGATGGGGGCACGATACGCTGATCTGAGGTCTGATGGGGGCACAATACGCTGATCTGAGGTCTGATGGGGGCACAATACGCTGATCTGAGGTCTGATGGGGGCACAATAGGCTGATCTGAGGTTTGATGGGGCACAATAGGCTGATCTGAGGTCTGATGGGGGCACAATACGCTGATCTGAGGTCTGATGGGGGCACAATACGATGATCTGAGGTCTGATGGGGACACAGTACGCTGATCTGAAGTCTGATGGGGTACAGTAGGCTGATCTGAGGTCTGATGGGGGCACAATACGCTGATCTGAGGTCTGATGGGGGGCACAATAGGCTGATCTGAGGTTTGATGGGGCACAATAGGCTGATCTGAGGTCTGATGGGGGCACAATACGCTGATCTGAGGTCTGATGGGGGCACACTATGCAGATCTGAGGTTTGATGGGGCACAATATGCTGATGTGAGGTCTGAGGTCTGATGCGGGCACAGTATGCTGATCTGAGGTCTGATGGGGGCACAGTACGCTGATCTGAGGTCTGATGGGGGAACAGTATGCTGATCTGAGGTCTGATGGGGGCACAATACGCTGATCTGAGGTCTGATGGGGCACATTAAGCTGATCTGAGGTCCGATGGGGCACAGTACGCTGATCTGAGGTCTGATGGGGGCACATTAAGCTGATCTGAGGTCTGATGGGGGCACAATACGCTGATCTGAGGTCTGATGGGGCACAGTAGGCTGATGTGAGGTCTGATGGGGGCACAGTAGGCTGATCTGAGGTCTGATGGGGCACAATACGCTAATCTGAGGTCTGATGGGGTCACAGTAGGCTGATGTGAGGACGGATGGGCACAATACGCTGATCTGAGATCTGATGGGGACACAGTAGGCTGATGTGAGGTCTGATGGGGGCACAGTAGGCTAATCTGAGGTCTGATGGGGCACAATATGCTAATCTGAGGTCTGATGGGGGCACAATACGCTGATCTGAGGTCTGATGGGGGCACAATACGCTGATCTGAGGTCTGATGGGGGCACATTCTGCTGATCTGAGGTCTAATGGGAGCACAATATGCTGATCTGAGGTCTGATGGGGCACAATACGCTGATCTGAGGTCTGATGGGGACACAGTATGCTGATCTGAAGTCTGATGGGGTACAGTAGGCTGATCTGAGGTCTGATGGGGGCACATTCTGCTGATCTGAGGTCTGATGGGGGGCACATTAAGCTGATCTGAGGTCTGATGGGGGCACAATACGCTGATCTGAGGTCTGATGGGGCACAATACGCTGATCTGAGGTCTGATGGGGCACAATACGCTGATCTAAGGTCTGATGGGGCACAATACGCTGATCTGAGGTCTGATGGGGCACATTAAGCTGATCTGAGGTCTGATGGGGGCAGGGGAGTGATGTAAAAACTGGGGACACGTTTCCTTTAACATAGGAGTCCCCTTGTTTTTTACTCCTATTAATCCTATATTTTACTGCATTATGTGGTAGAGTATTTAGACTAGGGTATGTAGAAAGTCTATTGTACTGTACTTAGCAGCATAGACGATCTTGCAGTTTATACAGTCATCTTTCTAATACAATATTATAACCACAACTAGTAGTATGTGCCTGTGAAGTTGGAAACGTGCGTTTGGGAAGCCAATAAGTGGGGGGCCCACTCAAGTATGTTTCGCCCCCCCTGTGCTGAACCTCTAGCTACGCCTCTGTGACTGTCATTTGCACCGACCATTTAGGAAAATCAGAGATAAATATCATTTGCATAATAATTTGGAACATGGTGTAGTTTTGAGAGTGATATCATTTATTGAATAATCTTGTCATCGCCTTTGGGTTGTTTTATGAATGTAATAATTTTGAACTTTATTGTAACGTTCTTTAAAGAGCTTAAAGGGGTTTGCAGTTCTGTAAAACTGATGATCTATCCCCTGGATAGATCATCAGCCTCTGATCGGCAACGGTCTGATACCCGGGACCCTCGCCGATTAGCTGTTTGAGAAGGCAGCCGCGCTGCAGGAGCGCCGCGGCCTTCTCTGTGTTTTCCTCAGGCCCAGTGACGTCACAACTAGTTTTACTGGTCTGGGCGGGGCTAAGCTCTGTTCACATGAATGAAGCTTAGCCTCGCCCAGGCCAGTGATACTAGTCGTGATGTCACTGAGCCTGAGGAAAACACAGAGAAGGTCGCGGCGCTCCTGCAGCGGGGGTCCCGGGTGTCGGACCGCCGCCGATCAGATGCTGATGATCTATCCAGAGGATAGATCATCAGTTTTAAAGAACTACAGAACCCCTTTAATATTTGCATTGTGCCCTATGAGAATTCTGTATCTTTTTTTTACTATTTTCAAACATTGAGATCCCATATATTTTTTTTTATTTATTTAATTTACTTTTTTTTAAATTTAATCCCACTAGGGGACTCAAATCCACAAGCTTTTGATCACATATATTATGCTTTGAAATACTCAGTCTTCTAGAGCCGTATAATTTGGTTGTCCCTCCTGCATGGCCTAAAAGGCAGGTACCTATAACAAACCTGAGGGACTTTGCTATTGTGTGGTGCCAATAGGCAGAGAGAGACAGCCCACTTACTCTATCAAGCTACATTGGTTGGGATTGGAGGCTTCTCTGATCCTTGCCGTTAGAGCAGGAGATTGGCCATGAGCTACAGAAGAATTATTGAAACAACTAACAGAACTAAACAAACAAAAAAAAACTGAAAAAAATCACTGAGATAGCATTTGCTTTGATCGCTCCACTATACGGTATTGCTCCATTTCACAGAAAGAATCTTCAGTAAGTATTTTGTATAACTGGCTACAGGCCTCGTATGAATACAGATCAGGGGATAAGGAGGTACAGTAAAGGGTCCATTGACCTCTGTGGCAGACCTATTATGAGTCGGTATAAAACAAAACTGTTACATAGACATGTTCTTAAGCCTTATCCGTGTTTCCACCTAAATAGCTTTTGTAAAGGGTCGATGCTATAGAATTGCCTACTAAATTGCATTTGCTCGTGTCTTGTAAATAACGTGTGTTACTGTAGGAGCAGCCAGGTCCAATACAACCATTCTGAAGTATTTCCTATTTAAGCACATGTAATCAAATCAGTGGATCATTTTGCTAGATGTGCTCATGCTCCTGTAGGATTATTCAAGACTCCTATTCTGTTGGCTATATCTGAAGATTGGAATATCCCGTATACGAGCCACCACCTCTTCGAAGAAAATGAGAAGAATAAATAATATGACAGTGATGTAGTGTCTGGATAATGAGGTCAAACCCTCATAGTAGGAAAATGCTAAGAGTGAATGGCTACAGTACAAGACGAACATGCCAATCGCTTTACGGTGTCTAATTCAGAAGGAAATCCCTACAATAGTTTATTTTCTAAACATTCAACTTTACGTCATGTTTTTTTTGGGAAGAACACACAAATAATTTAAAAAAAGACCTTGTAAAAACGAATACTAATCAGAACCCTACTCTGTTCAAGCAAGTTTGGTTTTGGTTTGGTTTGACATTAATTTACAGGATGGCCAACTATAGGTAGCATTAGAAACAGGGGGATACTATTCAAAATGTTGCAGAATTGTTGCTTAATTTGAGCTCCCCCCCCAAAAAAAAAGGCATACATGCTTGGCACCACATTTACTGTATGACACACTTTTCTTAACTTTTACAACAAGGTGACATGATATTGAGAAAAAGGCATGACCTACTACAAAGGGGATGTGGCTTGAGTTGCAACTAGATATTTTAGTACAAAAGTCAGCCAACTAATAGGCACTATGGTGGAAATTTATCAACCTCTGCACTCAAGAATGATGATGTTATATTGCACGTGACCACTGCAGCCAATCCCTAGCCTCTGTCAGGGTCAGCAGATGAGCAGGTCGCTGTGCTGCTGCTGTTACCATTCCGACGCTCCGAACTCCATTCTGGCGCTTGCCAGTCGTTGCTAGGGACGCGGCAGGTGGCTACTTGTCTCGCGTCCTTGATTACTTGCCTTGTACTCTGAGCACTCACAGGGTTAAGTGAGCTCTGTTGTTTGCTCTGGTCCTCCTCGGGTGTGGTCCTTGATTGACAGGCTTCCAACCCCTATCAGGGTCTGGGGGTGGGAGTCCTGTCTGCATAAAACTTCCTGTGTTACTGCCTCTCATTGCCAGTGCTACTTGGTCTTTCTGCTAGCACCAGCGTATCTCCAGTGTCTGCTACCTGATCATCAGACCCTGCATTGGTGTACTGACTTCGCCTCCGGATCTGATTATGTACTTTGTTGCCTCTCCAGTGTTACTGACCTCGGCTCGTATTAACTGCTCTCTGTATTTGCTATAGTACCTAGTTTACCTCTCGTGTTTGACCTTGGACTGTCTGACTTAGTTTTGTGTTGCCACTCCGTTTCCCTAGCAGGTCAGGGATTGACGCCCAGTTGTCCCCCTTGGACCTTAGCCTTGGGTGTGGCAAGTAGGTGGGGACAGGGGTTGCGGGTGAGATAGGGTCCTCCATTCTCCCTACCCCAGAGCTCCCTGACAGCCTTAGTGGCAAACAGCATTAGTCCACTGAGGCTAATGATTGGCTGCAGAGGTCCTTTGTGGTATAAGTGCAGGAACACAAAGCCCAGTGCAGATTGATGACAATGGAATGGAGGGGCTTCAGAAAAGCAAGTATTAGTTTTATTTGTATTAGTTTTTATTTTATTTAATAGCTTTGTTGATCTTTTTTTTAAAAATAACCCTGAAAACCACATTAAAGGGGTCCTATCACCATGAAAATGCTCTATAATCTGCATACAGCCTGTTATAGAGCAGGAGGAGCTGAGCAGATTGATATATAGTTTTGTGGGAAAAGATTCAGTAAAACTTGCATTTCACTCAATTAAATTCCTGGTCAAGTCAAAGAGATTGCCCAGTGGTGTACATAGAAAAGTAAGGGCCCCATAGCAAGGATCAAACCCTACCTAAACCCTTTTCAATGACCATTGAGTCATTTTTCCACTTCTGGCAAGACCAGTTGACCATCTAATTTGTAGGCAGACCTTCTGACTCTCCTTTGATAGAAGACTTTTGCGAGAGAAGCATCAGGCTGCAGGTTGTGGTTGCTGCAGGGTTGTGGTTTACACCTCTATGATACACATAGAGAATGCATGTGTATGGGAGTTGGAAGAGCTAATGTCAGCTAAATGAGCATTTGACCTACAGCTATCTATAGCTATTTGTATGGGAAACCTTCAGCCACATGTGTACGGATCCTTTACTACATATCCTGGATCCACAGAAACTCCATGGAGAGCCCTATACGTCCACAATATGGCACTAGATGGAACATATAGAGGTACAACATGGACTCATTGAGTTCTGTGGGTGCTGACTTATACCTTTTTATAATTCTATACAACCAGAACAAGCATGGCAGATATTTTATGTTTTTAGCCAGTCAAGTGGACAGAGGGATGTGGCCTGCCTTTTTTTGCATGGTTACCTCCAAACCTGCCTGTTTCTGAATGGATGGAATAAAAGCTGGGCACCATCTATTTTTGCCCAAAAAGGTTTTTATTGTTAAAGGTTTTTCTTTTATTGCACTTACTGGTTTTAATGCTTTTAGCATTCAAATTTTAACACATAGACTCGCACTGGGATACACAAATTTGCAGGTTAAAAAAAAAAAAAAGGAAAGTGGTAAGATTCTCTTGAGGTGAATCTTTGTTGTTTACTTTTATGACAAACAGAGCAAGAAAAGATAAGGAGCAGAAAGTCCTGACACTGGGGCAGATACTGTAAGTCACTTGTGACCTATTTTCTTTTAGCAATAGTTTAGCCTTTTTTTTTGTTTTCCAGATGATGACAGACTTTGTTTCGTGCACGTTCACGTCAAATTAACTGATGTTCATTTAAGCGAGAGCTTTTAACCTGGGGGTTCTATATGTGCTGAATTAAAGATTCTTACAATGGACCATGCACACAATGGTGAGAGATCCGTATTCCCAAAGTTGCAACCAACAAACACCTGCAAAAGGCTTGCCCCATCAGAATTAGAGATTATCGAATTTGTTTCAGCTCCTTCGACGAAATATAAAAAAAAAAAATTGCTTTGTAACTTATTACTTCATCACGAAGCACATTTTTTTGGAAGTAGCAGGTGCAATGACAGGGAGCTGTCCCCATAGATGCTGAATTTATATATGATCACAGCATCTTAGAGTAACAATACAGTTTAAAATTAACTGAAAAAAAATTTAATCATACTTATCGCTTCCATTTGCTTGCGAAGGGCCATCGCGCCATCCTGCTTGAAGATCTTTCGTAAAATCTTCAATGGAGGAGGTAAGTATGATTTTTTTTTTTTTTTACACTATTTCAGGTTAAATAATTTCGCTACCCAAAGCATAAGGACATTCGGCTTAGAGACAAATTGAATTTATCCTTAAATTTGAATTGAATTCCACTTTGTGGAATTCAATTCGCTCATCTCTAATCAGTATAATCCTGCAGGTATGATTCAGCTGAATTTTCCATTGTTGCCTAGCCTTTTTTTTGTTTAGATAGATAGATAGATAGATAGATAGATAGATAATAGATAGATAGATATGAGAAAGATAGATAGATAGATACAGTAGATAGACAGATGTTTTGTGTCTGCATTACCTACGTGCACTGTATAGACCACTGTACTCAGAGATGCGTCTTCAATGCATTTTCCGCTTATAATGACATGTCTTCAAAGACTCAGTCACTGTCACAGACACAGTCCGCTCTCCAGATGTCAGCTGCTATTGTTTACTTGGTATTAAGACATTGTCGATATCTGGCTTGAAATATTCTTATTGATTTTTCTGCTGCAGTTCCTGGATTTAATTAATTTATTGATAGAGACTATTTTTTGAAAAATAGTTCCTGGTACTGTCTTCTACATTAAGTACAGACACATGGAAGGGAAATGAAATATAATTGTGCAGTGATTACTATACAAGGGATTATTGCAGCTACCTTACCTAATGCACTTAGCAATCATTGTATCAACACCAATTATTATATTTAGGCTGATGAAGAAAAATGTTCAACTACAGCTGAAATGCACCAAGATATACATAAACACTGAATATTGTATATGGATTACACTTAATTCCATTAGAATTACTGTACTTTGACCTCCTAGATTAATTCTAGACCCCAGACCAGACCCCTTAATATATTCAGACCTTAGATGAGAACCCTGTATTTATTTTCAGACTCTTTTCATTGGAGTTGACTGCTGGTACCCTCAGCATGAGGAGTCTCTAAAGCTTGCATTCTCAGTCATGGAGCTAACTTAAGCAAGGTCCATGATGTTGTTGCTCTTCCCCAACTCAACATCTTTTTGTCTGCCAGTATCCTCCTCTATGACATGATCTCTACCCTGTGTCAGTCATTTAATTGGTTGCTGATGCACATGGAATTCAATTTAAACTGCAAAGCTCTCCACAGTGCTGCACCACCTACATTTCCTATCTCATTTCTGTCTGCCATCCTACCGGTGCTTTCCATTCTGCCAATGACTTATGACTAACATTGTCCACAATCCAAACCTCTCACTCCCAGCTCCAAGACTTCTTCCATGCTGCACCAGTTCTCTGGAATGCTCTACCCCAAGCAATCAGGTTAATTCCCAACATCCGCAGTTTTAGACGCCCCCTAACACATATTTGTAGGTTGGCCATCCTGTAATCTTACACTTCTCCATTCACCTCCCCTTCAATGTCATTGTACTGAACCTGTTCCATCATCAAACACTTTCCACCACACCCTATGCACTCAGAAGCACTACAAATATTGGATGGTGGCTGGCTCATGCAACTTTATATCTACTCCCCTATTTTTGTTAAGATGGCTTCATGTTTTGTTTTGTTTTTTTTGTCACTCCTATTTCCTCATAGATTGTAAGCTTTTTTGAGCAGGGCCCTTACTCTTCTTGTGCTAATTGTTGACTTGTTTGTTGCTATGTTATAACTCTATTTGCACATAAACCTCTGATTGTAAAGTGCTGCGGAATATGTTAGCGCTATATAAAGAACCTGGTCTGGTTGGTCTGCATTATCTAGGGTTCTGTATAAATTTGGGGCCAGGTTTGGGTTTTGATTTGACTTTATGATCTAGTTTGGGGTCTGATTTGATTTTAGGGTCTAGTCTTTGGTGTTCATTTGATTTTTGGGTCTATTCTAGGCTTTGATTTGATTTTAAATGATGACCATTCCATTAGCCAAAATACTACAGTGTAGGCACTGCCACTAGTGATGGAAAATCAGGCCCTCAACTTATCCCATGCTGCCCTACCACCACAACAATAAGCCTAGAATGGAATGGACTTCCATTTATCAACAATGACTTGTCCTAGAGATGGTATGACACCCAAATATATGCCTTTGAAAGGGTCCTCTGGGACTGAGATTCACTATTCACTTACTTGTCACCAGCACTCTGATTCCAGTTCCCAGCACCATTCTCTTCAACTTCCGTTCTTTGCTTGGTAGTGACATTTGCAGGCATGACACCTGACCACAGCCACTGCTGAGGTCATGTATCGTAGACAGATAATAGGGAGCATTTTCTTACCATCTACAGCCTCCCTGCCGATACAAAAAAGGGTTCCCGATCTCAGAGAACCCCTTTAATCATCAGAAGTTTGATTCTCCATGCCGGATCTGATCAAGATTTCATTAGCACTGTGTATAGAAATCTAATCTAAAAATAAGTCCACGTTGGCCACCATAATATCACACTATCTTACCTGTGATTTTTCCTTATCTGAAGACTTAAGACTTTGCACTATAGAAAAACTTCACCTCTGCTGCATTTGCATTTTCCATTAATGTCTACAGAGAGCAGGCAACCAAACCTTCAACTCCAACTTCACTTAATTAATTTTGTCTTGATAAAAATAAAAAAGATCAAAGACTCAAAGAAATATGTAACTGAGATTATTGAAACCAGTTCATTTTCGACACCAGAGAATTCTCATTTGCTGGTTTATCTTATTTTCTTAACCTTGTTTCTCAGGAGATGAATTAGTGCATTTTATGATGAATTACATCTGCTGGTATATAGGCCAATGAGCAATAAAGAGTCTAGTCTTTATCATTCATGGTAATTAGGAGCCAGCTAAGCTCATCTGTAACTCATTAGAGATTTCTATGATGCTCAAGGTCTTAGGCCATATCTCTTTAACCCGTAAATTGATAGAGCTCAGCCTTGCATAAGTGAAGCGTGGTTATACTATCACTTGTCAGTGTCAACATAACATAATAGTAGCATAATGTCATCATATTACACAAAGAACATCAAAATTTCATGGCCATCACGGCAGTAAAAGCCAAATAAGTAGTCCAAACACATCTGTAAGTCAAACACTGGTCACTTCATGGAAATTACTGTACGAAGCGTCACACAAAAAATCCAAAGGGCCCCATTAAATAGGCAAGGATGAGCTAGCCTGGTTCCCAACATGCTGCCCTTCATTTAATAAAAGTGCAAACATTAAGGCCCCAATTAATATTAAAGAGCATCTGTCACCATGATCAACCCTATTAAATCAGGTATATTACCTTGTAGGGTTGATCATGGTGAATAAAATGAGCCCTATATTGCTGCAAACGGATATACTGTAGCAACATAATTACTTTTACTTTTATGTTTATGCAAATGAGATGAATGGATCACTGAGGAGCTGGCCTAGCCTCTTAGAGCACCAATTCACCTACAGTACCTCTCTTTCCCCTCATGGCCTGATTGACAAGGTCAGGCATCCTGACTGTTCAGTGGTTGGCCCTGACATCTAGCGCTTGCACCGGCGAGACTTCGTCAGCATATGTTAATCTCAGGAGGCTGAGGGGCTAGTAGAATATTGAAAGAAAAATTGGATATGACTGCAAAAGTTCTAGTATTTTGAGATGAACAATTTGATTCTATAGAGTCAAAATTCAACCCAATTTTTTCCCCCAAAATTCAGATTCATCAGAAAAATTCAGGCCAATTTTAGCATAAGAAAGAGAATATCCCAGGCATTTAAAATACTTTCAGTTTGGGTACAAACTATTTGTTCCCAATTCCAATTTCTTGGTCGATTCAGACAAATCAGAACGAAATTAGGAATTTTTCTCTACTATTATTTTAAGAATTGCCCATCTTGGTGTCACCTTGTCAATGTGCTGTGTGTCCAGTATAAAAGGGATGGATGCAAAAATCATAATATTGCATCACAGTAATAATAGTGCGACTCATGCAGCCTTGGCGCAATTAATATTTATTTTTTTAGTCTTTCACATTGAGTTCAGGAAAATGCAGAGATGTGTTAACCAACCAATTATAAATAATGAGTTTTATCTGTAATTGGTTTTCTAAGAGAAGAGGTAAGGTTTTAATGTGTGGCTGCTATGGGGTACTTGGAGAAAGAGGGTCCAGTCCTCGTTTGTCCCATTTACTTTTGTACTGGGTGGGAGAACCTTTTTTGGAATACTTTCGCCAGAGAAACTGAACCTCCAGAAAAACTGAAGGATATGATGAATAAACTCAGAGGCCATGGAAAGAATGTGGATGCACAACCTGGCATCAGAAAGGAGTCCTAATGTTTTAGTGCCTAGAAGTGGCTTTTGTCTTGACCATCACATTTGATTGGCCACAGCTTATGACCGTTATTGCCAGTCCCTAGGCCTGACAACTCAATTTTAAACTTTCTGTCCACAGAGAGTCTCCGCACTTGTGTTATGCTGTAGTACAGCTTCTCAATATGTAATATTCTCACCAAAGAGGGTTATCTTATGAAGACAATCCTTTTCACGATTGCGCCACTCCCCGTCATTGTACCCCTCAGATGCTGTGTTCATAGCTGATTGCGGTATCTGACAATAATAACACGGTATAAAATTTTTAAAAATAATTCATTAAATTATACTTGCCTCATTTATTTGTTTGCAAAGAGCCAGCTGCCGCCATCTTAATTGAAGATCTAGAGCGAAATCTCGCACGGCCCATGATAACGTCATCACGTCAGCCAGCTTGGTGATGTCATACATCACCACACACATGATTTTGTGAGAGATCTTAAATCAACACGGTGGCTGGAGGCCCTTCACGGGCAAATGGATGAGGTAAGTATGAGTTAACTTATTTTTTGTCCTCTATTCAGGGAAAATCGATTCTCTACCACGAAACACAAGGAAATTCAGCTTTGAGGCGAATCAAATTTTCCACTTTGTGGATTTCGAATAACTCATCGCTAGCCATATAGTACATGGTCAGCTATTAGTTTTCACTACATTTCCCATGCAGCAACCAATGATAACAACGGGTTAGAGAAGCCGGATCTGTGCCGATTAGCTGATTGCCTGGCTGAACTCCATTTAAAAAGGTTTTGCCTTTATGAGGCAAACCTTTTATATTCTGTTGGTTTCATTATTTATAGCTTGGTCATTTCATTTTCCATAGTCTTATATGCTGGTATGCTATCAAGAAGAAAAAAAAACTAAAAAATTCTTGTTATATTGTAAATGGGCTGCCTTCCATTGTGCATATGTACTGTAACTGGTTGTCTCTAGGAAGCTAATTAAAGAACATCATCCAGTAACTGTATGAAATAAACTCTGTCAGCTAGTAGCAGAGGGTCCCACTGGTGAAGTTCCCCAAAGCTTTATGAATACCAAAACCAAATACTATAAGCAGTAATTATGAAAAGAACATTTCACTATTAGCATAATCTATGAATTTCCCAGGCACTCACGTTCATGACAGAAAATGTAAAATTATCATACAAGGAATGACTCACTGACAGAAAAATGCATAAAAATATGAGCTGGGAATCCATGTTACAAAGTTAGGAAAAGGCGCCAAAGTCCATTTCTCATTAAGAAACAAAAAAAAAAGTCTAAGGATGCAGTGGCAAGGGTTAATGTTAAATGTTGAGATTTATTGGTAAAGTACTCTTCTATGTGCACTATGTATCTTACATAGTTATGTATGGGCAACAAATAGTTATCATTGGCAGTGTTAGTGTTAGGTTGTCAAAGGGGTGGGCTGGTTAGTGAGTCTTAGCTGAGCAAAGCTAGAGGCAAGATCTGAAGTCTTGTCCAGGAAGCACCATTCCTGAGACTAAAAAGCTGCCAGAGAACAAATTAACTCACAGACTACTCCTGAGAGAAAGAGAGAAGAAATCTTAGAACTATTTCAGAGGCCATACATTGGATTTAGACAGTAAGGCACTGCTTGTTTATGGCATTAAGACTTTATTGCTTCAGTGCCCACCATACTTTGAGACTGACCATCCAGATCTGAAATCTGCACCTCTCAAACCGGGAACTGCAGCCAAGGGGATTGCACACCTGTGGTTATTTGGAAATACTGCAAAATGTGCTTAGAGGGAAACAGGGAGTACTGCTACTACACTCATTGCTGCCGTCCATACATTATCATTGAAAAAATACTACACTGATATCCCTCAGAACTATGCCTCTGTTGCTGTAAGAACTACTACACCCATTATTTATTCAGTAAAGAAAGACTTGATTTATTGCAACTAAAGATCCTGGTTATTGTCTCCACCATCATCCACTACCTACACCTGCTTTCCTGCCTTGCACTAATCTACCAAACATCAAGGGCACCCCAAATAACACCAGGCAGGAGTCACAAAAGGTCAAGGGTGTGCCCTGAAGGAAGAAAGGGTGCGCCCTTCATTCACTGCATTGCCCTAGGGAGCACTGGAATGAAGACCGCCACTGCGAACTACTACAACTCATATCTGTACCAACACTACCACTACTCCTGACCTCTCATCTCCTCTGGGTGACTGGACATACTCTTGCCTAAATGTTATTCAATACTTATAAATACCCAAAAGCACATATCTCTTTTCTGAGGCATCTTCTTCTCTCAGCTTTCTTTCTACTTTAGACACTTCATATATTTTATTCTTTATGGTCAGTAATTATATAAAATGTATATTTCCAAGCAACCACCAGTCAAATGCTCCACCACACTATACAGAATGACTGGTCAGTGGCACTGCAGTAACCGTCACAGAGCTGGTCTCACTTGCATGACTGATACTGTAGCTCAGCTGCAGTACCAAAAATAGCCAGATGGACATGGAGGTGCTCAATAGTTATGCTAAGAAATAAGTGACTCAGATCTATAGAATCAGGATGCAACCTGAATTTTTTGAGATCACCACAGATTCTAGAGATTCGAGAGTTATGCTGAAAGTCCTGTCTCACATTCAAAGCCTTTCCTGATCTCAATCAGTTACAAACCAGAAGACCTCTTCAATAGTGATGTTACAGTGCTTTTCCCAGCATTTTTGAAACACCCCACAAATGGTATTTTTTGTGACCATTTTCTTCACTCTGGTTCATTTTTTTGTGGAACGTGGAATGGCATTTTTTCCCCCAAAATCACAGCATAATCTAGATGACTTCTCTTTAGGAAAAAACATGTGTGATAGAAATGCCACCAAAAATGCATTCAATTTATGATGATTTTTTTACAAGCTCAAAAGAAAACTACATAAAAAATACGTGTGAAGGAAGCCTTAATAGAAATGCCAAAGTCCATGACAGTTAAGTTGGTGACACATGGTCATGATAATGGCTGGAAATAGTGATAAAGGTTCTCCGGTGCTCCCAGTGGTCCTTATCTTCAGTTCTGCAGCAATGACGTGCCTGACTATCCTATGTGACTATGGCAGCCAAACACTGGCTTCAGCAGTCATCTGGGTAGTCGGGCATGCCATTGCTATAGATCTGGTCTCAATATAGC
This sequence comes from Rhinella marina, assembly GCA_900303285.1. Lineage (NCBI taxonomy): Eukaryota > Metazoa > Chordata > Amphibia > Anura > Bufonidae > Rhinella > Rhinella marina. Next base: position 69,563 of record ONZH01007320.1, on the reverse strand, counting down.
AAGGTACTCGGCTACTTAATATGGTTGCAGAGGTCAATGATTGTTTGCAGTGATCACATGGGGTAGTTAGGCATCGATATAATACCAAAAACAAGGACCATCCATTAGCACAATTTTTGGGGCCGCTGGAAACCTCTTTATGAAAGCGTTTGATAACTTTTGAGAAACACGACATACACTACAGAGTTAATGGTCATAATGTAGAAAACCGATCCAGAGATCTGTTTGATTGAGCCAGTAGGGCTCAATATGGCATTTTTCCATTCTACGGCAAATTGGTCTATGCCCTTCAAGGATGACTTTTGCCTTTGTCTGAACCAAGGGGGTTGGAAGAATAAAGGTTTGAACTTGATGGATTAAGGTCTTTTTAGAACCCACTTATTATATAACCAATAGTTGTCTGTATTTTGACATTATACAGATTTATCATGAGTCTTTAACTTGGAAAATTCACTAAAGCAATAAAATTAGTTGGAAGACTCCATTGATCAAACCATCATCGAATAATGCTCCTCTAGTGCCTCATTTCGCTTATTTGTCTGAAAATTACAAATCTACAAAACTGGCCAGATGGTTTTGCTTATCTCCAATAAAATGATGTTTGTTGAGGTTATATTTGTTCTTATAGTCATTAAGGGACCAACAACACATGAGCAATCATTTATTAGCATCAGGAATACTAGAAAATGTTTCATCAAACCCTGGTATGAGACATTTTACGAAAGATTCTAAATTTGTTGCATCCGACACATGGAAAGGTGAAGAAAACATTAATTACTCCCTCAAAAATTAATCTTTTAACTTAAAGAAACGTAGTCATTTGTTTGCTTTTGAAAATCACTATACTCACCTCTCTGTTACAGTCCATCTGTCAGGATGAAGAAGTTGAACATCCGTTGGTTATGGTCATGTGCAATGTTTGTGTTATGTTTTGGCCAATGATAGCATTGAACAGGTGTTAGATTTTTGTGGAGTGGGGCTTAGCAAAGGAAAATTAAAGTTTTTTGGGGCATGGAACATTTAAAAAAAATTATGGCTTACAGATTGTGGCCAAGAATGGAAAACATTTCCTAGAATAGAACAGTTCTTAGACATGCCTCTTTACATATCTTACAGCTTTCCAGATTATTGCCTGAAAGTATCTCTTGACTTTCTAAGTATTCTGTAGAGATAGCTGCCATGTCTCTGTTGTATGTAGATTTTTTTTAGGAGGGGGTTTTGAGACAGAGTTTCCTGCAGGTCTTTAAGCCAAAGCCAGAAGTAGATGTGAAAAACATCAGATATACAGTATTAAGGAAGGATGTATCCTTACTTCTGGATCAACGTCTAGCTTTGACAGGAAAATCTGCCTCCAAACCTCCTCCAAAAAGCTCTGCTTGAACTTATCCTAAGTATTCCACCAATCCCAACTCCTACTTTTTAGCTATTTACATACTTACCTGTCAGATTTCTCTTTTGGAAAATGTATTGTCTGGAATATTCTTAGATCACCACACCATAATCAAGAAGCTTAGATACTCATTCTCAATATATGTCTTTGGACATGTTTTCAAATTCGATATCCTGATGCATCATGGTGATGTTCCAAATCACAGCATAAAATATGCTCTTTAAAGATGTCATTTAGGTTCAAAAATCCATTTTCAAATAAGCTATTAGAGAATCCTTAGTTAATGGGGGGGGGGGGTGTTTCTTATTCAGCACTCTCATCTGCCATAGTGAAAAACAGCTAAGCAGTATGCCTTGCATAAATCAACTATTTATAGTAATGGAAACTGTGTTATACACCAGCCTACCTATGGTGGTGCTGCATGGAAACTAAATATTTATTGCCCGGTTTCCTCCACAGGTTACAATTGATCCCAAGGAGCCCCAGCATCCTGTGATCAGACAACCTAACAAGATGGAGTTAACCATAGCAACCCTTTAAGCAAAACATCTGCACATTTTCATTTGCTCCCCTACTTTGGAAACAGATACTCAAGTAAATTAGTCCATGCCCTTTCCTGTGTCTTGTTTGGGTGAGTGGGTTTGACATTGCACTTTCTGCCTCGAACTGCATAAAGAATAGAGGCACCTTGTACATCATTACAACACCTCACAGTTGGCATTGACAGAAAACACATACAGTCACTTTGTCACTAATGGACTGCAGAGGACAGCCAGAAGAGGATCCTTTATAGGCACCACCAAAATTATATGCGGTCAAAAGAGCCTTCAATGTTTTCTGGAGTCCTTCTTTAATGTGACAATTTTTCAGAGCTGCTAAGGGCAACTTAACATGCCAAAGCTGTTAATTCCTTCACTCTCGTCCCTTTAATCTAAGTTTCTAATGTTCTATGTACACAATAGATCCTTCTAAGCACTTTGTACAATATATCATACTTGCCAACAGTTGTCAGTTGGCACCTAGAAGTTATAATCATCATGCCCCCTTTTTAAAGGTCCTCCTCCTTCGTACAAAGCTCTGTCCCTGTTGCATGGCGCTCCAACCTTTTTGAGGTGCCCTGTCCCCTGAATACACGTTTAGGCACAGGGAATGTGTCCCATTACTCAGCTTCCTGGAACCACATGCAGCTAACTACATGGAAAGCAGGTGCTAGAAGATATTGCAAATCCTCTGATAGATTTCCCCTTTTACCATGAGCCTGCTGGACATTCCAGGAGAGTTGGCAAGTTTGCATAATGTTAGTAGTGATACTAGAGAATTATAGAAATAGGTATAGAGACCATGGGAGGTGGAGCTGGAAGTTTGTGAGGTACATCTTCAGCCAATAGCTGCAGAGCGTTGAGTGATGTCAGAGATAGAGGCATCTGTTTTTCACGTCAGCACTTTACTTCCCCTGTTCTTAACATCCCTGCATCCTGGCAGGATGCTGCATGTCCTACTCAATGTGCTTCCTGCTGCATTTTCTAATCAATCCCAACATACTTTGCCCTATAATGTTTCCCATGACTTGTTCTGCCTGACACCCTGTTCCCCTTGCAGTAGACATAACCCCTACATCTGCCAAAGAAAACCCTGAAAACAGTGCAGAGCAAAGTGTGCTTGTATTAGTTATTAAAAAAAATTGCAGGAAACTGATAAAAACAGGAATTTCTGCATGTCAACATCCTGCCAGGATGCAGTGATGCTGAGAACAGGGGAAGGAAAGCATGGATTTAAAGGGGTTCTGCAGGCAGTTTGATGAGTTTCTTGATTTTAATCCGGTCCACCATCCTAATACTGATTTTCCAGCAAACTACTGCAAAGAATATAACGCTCCTCATAACAGTATAATAAAACATCTCCAATGTTTTTTTTGGAGACATTGGATGACCTCGGTCTTCACATAAGGTACAGTCCTACCATATATAATGGAGTCTGTCGTGTTCTTTGGTAATGTCTGATGTCTAGATGGGAAGACTAACACTTTATTAGAGAGGCTGCTTAATACATATCTCATACTACTTACAGATGAACCCTACATCAGCCCATCAGGTCCTAGCAATAGGTAGCTACACAATATAAAGTGGATTTTAAAGAGAGCGCATCTGTCAGCAGATTTGTACCTATGAAACTGTCAGACCTGTTACATGTTAGCTTGGCAGCTGAAGGCATCTGTTTTGCATATATTAAAAATGAAGTTTTAATATCTGCAAATGAGCCTCTAGGAGCAACCGGGTTGTTCTCGTTACACCGAGAGGCTTTTCTCTTTCTGTAACTGCTGCACCCTCTCCACTTTAATTGACAGGACCAGGCAGTGAAAACATAATCATGCCTGGCTCAATCAAAGAGAACAGGCAGTTGCAGAGAAAACGGAGCCTCTAGGTATAATGGCAACATCCCCTGAAGCTCATTTGTACATATGAAAACTTAATTTTTCTCAGTACTGTAAACAGACATGAACATGGGACCAACACAGATGCCTTCAGCTGCCAAGCACAGGTCAGCCAGTTTCATAGTGTCACGGCGAGCCGGCGACGCACCTCATCCATACTGCGCCGCCGGTCTCCCGTGTCTAACTCTGAACAGTTAGTTTCCCCTAGAAACCAGGGTACTGGAGGACCCTGTGACGCGTGCTTCACTAGCACGGCCAGCTTCCTCCATCCTCTGGACAACAAGCAGCAGGGGAGCTGAGCGCCGACGCCCATTAGTCAGTGCTTTTGTGATTCAAGTCACATGACCCATCTTCTGGGCCTATTTAGGCAGGTTGCCTGTGTTTGGTCTTTTCCAGCAGTGCTAGTGGTTTTGTGAGTGATTGGTTTCAGTGTTTATCGGACTTCGGCTTTTGGACTTTGCCTTCTGTTTTCTCCCTGGTATTTGACGTGACCTCCTGATACGCCCCTTGGCTAGTCTGACCCTTCTTTATTGTGTGTGATCTGTCTGTGTTAGTTATTCCCTTTGTCTTCCCTTCCCATTATGCCCCTGCACTTACGTAGGTCAGGGCTTGTCGACCAGTTACGCACCGTTGTTTAGGACGGGCCGTGTAAGTAGGCAGGGACAGCGGTTGGGGATACAGACAGGGCTCACTACTTCCCCTCCCCCTCGTGACACAGAGGTACAAAACTGCTGACAGATGCCCTTTAAGGATCATTTAGAAATACGTACCTGTGGTTTCCTCATCCATAGAGCGCACTCCTTTTAGATGTCACTATAATATGGCAATCCTCCTCGAGAAGATTTGATGTCCAAGTCCATGAAATACCTCACCGTTTCTGGTCTGCTCAATTGTCTCTCATCCCTCATTAAACATATCGCTGTCACGAGGTGGCTTCAATTACGCCAGATCCCCTTTAATCCTACATGAAGCATCATATATTTTACTGGATAAAATGACTCAGTAAACAGCACAGAGAGAGTCTAAATTGCATCCTGGCACTATCTGCGCAATAATCCGAAGAATAAGATATTGCAATTTGATTTATGGGACGGAGAAAAACTCCACCGTCTTGTGTGCATCTGAGATTAGATATTAGATTAGATATCAGATATTAAGCTTGCTATTTTGCAGCCTGTTACACAGAGCAGGAGGCAAATCAAGGTTAAAAGATAACAAGGACCTCATGAATCAGGACCAGCGATGGTTGCTGGAAATACCTTTAATAAACCTGATTTATGCTGCTGTCCCACTCACTGTTTTACTTGTAAGTGACAATTAACCCTTTTATAGTGGAGCTCGTAGACTACATAACCAAACGTGCGTGGGTGGCTGGTGTCATTTCTGATTCCATAAAATCATGTCCTCCCCATAGACATAACCTGTGCTTTGGAGCTTCAAGGTCAAATCTTGGTGTTTTAAACAGGAATGAGGGTTCATGGAGGAGACAGATTCTCCCCCCTTTACTCACTTTTTCAACTTTCTACACACATTAAATAAGATGTTTTAGTATAGGGTGGTTTTTGGGTTTAGGCAAAGTTTGACTGATGATATGTATGGTGGGCTTCATTGATTTAGTAGGATGTCTAGTGTGATCTAGGGGTTAAAGAGCATATAAAAGGAGATGTCATCACATCTAATGTTCCTATTAGTTTGTGGTGAAGAGGGTTTAAGGGCATCTGTCAGCAGTTTTGTACCTATGACACTGGCTGACCTGTTACATGTGCAGTTGGCAGCTGAAGACATCTGTGTTGGTCCCATGTTCATATACGCCCGCATTGCTGAGAAAAATGAGGTTTTATTATATGCAAATGAGCCTCTAGGAGCAATGAGGGTGTTGCCATTACACCTAGAGGCTCTGCTCTCTCTGCATCTGCCTTTCCACTTTGATTGGGCCTGGGGTGATGACGTTTTAACTGCCTGGCCTGTCAATCAAAGTGGAGAGGACGCGGCAGCTACAAAAAGAGCACCTCAAGGTGTAATGACAATGCCCCTGTTGCTCCACAAGGCTCATTTGCATATATTAATACATCATATTTCTTGGGCACATATGAACATGAGACCAACACAGATATCTTTAGATGCCGAGTGTACATGTACAGTATTAGGTCAGTCAGTTTCATAGGGACAACTATGCTGACAGATGCCCTTTAAAGGGGTATTCCGATCTCACAAATGTAGTTTGTATAGTTAGATATAGCCATACCGATATTATTACTAATAGAATGTATTTATATAAAATGTACCGTTTAGAAGATTTGCCTATTTGTATATCCATTGTCCCACACACATCAGTCAGGCCGTGGCCCTAGTTATGGCCATCGCAGCCTTGTAGCAGCGGTGGTCAGCTTGCTCTTGTTCAATTCCACTCTGAGGTAACTGCTGTATTGTGAACACACATTGCATGAGCATGGGGAGACACATCTTAGGGTTATACCATTTTTGTCTGCGCTTCCAAAACGCAGAGAAACGGATCCTGTTCCAAGATCAATTCATCTCTATGGAGCAGGATTTGTTTATACAGTCTGTGTTTTGGACGGATCCTGACCATTGCGTTTTGGACTGGCAGCGTCCAAAACGCAGATGTGAAAGTACCCTAAGATGTGTCTGCGCATGCTCATGTAATGTGCGTTCACAATACAGCAGTTACCTCAGAGCGGGTTTGAAAAGGAGAAAGCTGACCACCACTACTACATGGCCGCGGTGGCCGTAACTAGGGGCAACGGCCAGACTGATGTGTGTGGGACGGGTATGGGAGTGAGCTGGGAGTGGGAGTGAGATGGGAATACCCCTTTAATGGTAAACGTGTGGATCCATGGTAGTAGAAAAGTATAATGGATATATTCTTGGCAGTCTAAAATGGTAAGGGATTTTCCAATTGAATCATGTAGAACTTCTGCATGCATTTCTTTTTCAGTTTGGACTCTCCTGATCCGTTTTCATCATGTAGATCAATCCATCTGCTTTGTGTCCATCCTGTATTTAGCATTTCCTGTTTATGTTTTCAATTAAACTCATGATGCACTCCTCCTTCATCTTCTACAGGTCCAGCACCTCACCATAACAGTGCCAAGCTCCTCCCACACAGCTAGGTATATAGACACTCCCCCATCACTGCCCCGCCCATGGACATAACATCACAGGAAATAAGAAAGAGCTGCATGGACAGAGTCATGTGACCACAGCCCAGAACAGAAGATAGCACCAATAAAGGTAAATGATCATTTCAAAAGATCTTGATGCAAAATGGAAAACCCTTTCAAGTTCATTTCATCCAATGTGTAGAAAACAAGACTATATGTAAGTTCATGATATACTCTTATCAAAGGTTCCGAGCCAATGTCTTACTTTGTTAAGTGTCCTACGTTTCGCAGAAAACCCACTCTCCTTGGACCATACAGAGGACTCATCTTTAAATAGCCACTGTCCATCATCATCATCCTCCAGTCCACAGGAAACCAGCACATATGTTATACAGGCTAGGGCAGCACTAAACCCAGACAATACCTTTAATATAATGAATGCTTCTATCCCAAGATATTGCAGGAATAATATAAGTATAGCGCCACCTGCTGTTTTTACTGAACAGCCTTTCAGTTTCCATCTTAGTAAATGTGTTGAGGTGGATGCACATGCTCAGTCTTGCTCCTTCTGGTACGCTGGAGGATGCCTAATTACTCTGCCCAATTGATGGCCTTCAGACATCACATGAGTTAGTTGATTACATCTTTACTGTAGCAAGACCGATACTGCCGCCATGACATGCCTTATTGCCTCAGGTATCTGCTGAGGCCAGTGATTGGCTGCAGTGGTCACTCAAGGATTTCCAGCTAGGGTATACCCTAGGTATACATATAATAAACCAGTTCTCATGGCAACAATTTCCGTAACACTGCATGGCACAGTACACAGACTATAAAACAATATATATAAAAGTAGAACAAGGCAAAGCTAAACAAGCCTGTGATAAACGGCTGACTTTGCAGTAATACTCTCTCCCTCTAGGGATGATACATTAGAGCCCCTTCTGTAGACTCACATCTATCTACGTTTCAGTTTTCTTTTCCATCTAATTGCTAGACTTTCAAGCCCTCTAATAAAAATCTCTACTTTTCATCTCGTTGCCATTCCTTAGAATTATGCTGCCTCATTCTAGCCGGCGCGTGGTACTTTCCTTTCTGATCTACAGCAGTGACGCTTCTGTGCTACATGCAGATATCTACAGGACAAAAGTCAACTATATTTTCTACTTCATTATGTCGGCAGGAGCTGGATTTACGCTAGTGAAATGCATTAAGATTTGGCAGGAAGGCCGGTTTCGTGTTACTCAGAGCGGATTAGAAAATCCTGAATAATGGTAATTACTACAGCAGGTAGAATTAATATCATTACAGCTTTACTATAAATAGCTATACTTTTTATATGTTTATTGTGTTTTAGTCAATTTCTTTTTTATTGTACCAGCCATTCATCTACATACGGGACTAAATACATTAGAGAGGTGACCAAATCGATTGTAAACTCATGGAATTCGATATAAATTTCCAGAAAAATTCTGATTCTAGTGAATCTGAAACTTTTGCAATTCATTTTACAGGTCAGAAGACAGGGAAGATGAAGAAGAAGGCATTAGGCACCTGCCCATAATGCCTTGCAGTCAGTCTCAGCCAATCAGGAGGGACTATATTAACACGTCATCAGTACTATATAACATCCCAAACAGGTAATGCATGTGTTTTCTGGGGTTAAACATTGCTATGACTGGACATCTGACAGAGAGAGCGAGAGAGAGAGAAGAAAGAGAGAGAAAGAGAGAGAGACAGAGAGAAAAAGAGAGCGAGAGAGAGAGCGAAAGAGAGAGCGAAAGAGAGAAAGAGAGCGAGGAAGAGAGATCGAGACAGTGAGAGAGAGAAATAGAGAGAGACAGCGAGAGAGAGAAAGAGAGAGACACAGAGAGCAAGAGAGAGAGAGAGAGACAGGGAAAGAGAGAGAGAGAGAGAGAGAATGAAAGTGGGCACGGAGGCTTTATGCCGTAGTCACCACCATGGTGTCATTGAGCATAAGTTTGGTATTGGCCTGTCTTAGTATCCACCCCCCTTCCTTTTTTCTCTTGGTAGTGTGTTTCTGGTCTTTCAGATCACCTGAGGTAAAGTGAAGGGACAGCTGTGATTGGACAGTGGTTGCCTACCTGTTGCTGGGTCAGGTATTCTGCCAGCTGCTGATTGGGTCAAGGATGGCGTGTGGCGGGAAGCCAAGGTATTTATAGCCGGGTCCGGAGTGCCTGGGCTTCGTCCGTCGCCGATACCTGAAGAGAGAAGACGTCGTCCCGCCCACCCTCCCCTTTTTTAAGTTGATCTGTCGCGGTCTAATATTAGAGGGGGGTTAGTCACCCAGCTTTGCTGGGGGAACAGATTAACTGGAGAGTCTGTTTTAAGGAATATTTATTAATTTTAATATATTTATTGAATTTATTTATGTAATGTTAACCCTTAATAAAGGACTGTGGCCATGTTTCACGATATTTAAGTTTAATGTCTTTATTTATAATTTAAGTTAAAGGGGTTGGCCACTTTGTTAGCACTTATTAAAACTCTAAAGAAAGCAGGGAGACAATAAACTTCCTAATATATCTTCTACAGCAGATCTGCCTGGTTCCCATGCTATTGGCAGCCATGCCCCCTCTGTGCTGCTCTCATAGCTGCCTGGCTTGTCCATGCCTGCATGTGCACTAGTCCATGGAAGGAGTGTGCTGCTCCTGGGTCCTAAAGGCACCCTGCTTGTGTCAGAGAAGTTTCCTTCTGCTGTGACTGCAGTCCTGACTATACAGGGCTGAAGGGGCTTAGCAGAGAAACATGTTAGAAGCTGAAATAAAGAAACTTTGCAAGAGGAAGAGAGACTGAGGAGAATCTGTGATGGACCTCACTGACTGCAGTGATGTAGCAGAGCCAGGAAGGTGCTGTGGACAACAAAGTGTGAGCAATCCTAGTGTCTGTTCTATGACCACTCTGCAATGTGATCTTATCACAGACATGTTTATTCCAGCCAGACTAACAGGTCAGGAGCTTTAACCCCTTCTGAGCTGTCAGTATGGCTGAGGTCAGTGATAGCAGCAGTCACTGATGTCATCTGTAAATATGCGCCCTCCTTCCTGCACACTGTATATAGTGATACATGATGCCCACAATACAGTGATATGTGATCACCACTTTATACTGTATATAGTGATGTGTGACCCCCTGTATACAGTAATAGTTGACACCACCACCACCACCATACACTGTATATACTGATGTGTGACCCCCCACCACTGCATACAGAGATCTGTGAACCCCTGTACAGTAACCCCCTTTATACTGTATATACAGATGTGTGACCCCCTGTACATTATATATAATGATGTGTGACCCCCTGTACACTGTATATAGTGATGTGTGACCCCCTGTATATTATATATAGTGCCGTGTGACTCCCTGTACATTATATATAGTGATGTATGACCCCCTGTACATTATATATAGGGATGTGTGAACTCCTGTACATTATATATAGTGATGTGTGACCCCCTGTACATTATATATAGTGATGTGTGACCCCCTGTACATTATATATGATGTGTGACCCCCTGTACATTATATATAGTGATGTGTGACCCCCTGTACATTATATATAGTGATGTGTGACCCCCTGTACATTATATATAGTGATGTGTGACCCCCTGTACATTATATATAGTGACTTGTGACCCCCTGTACGTTATATATAGTTATTTGACTACACTCATTTTCCCTTTTTTCCCAGATGAAGGGTAGTCATATATTCATAGATGATTGATGGGCTGTCAGCTGGGAGCAGGTCGCATGATGATAGACAGGAGGCTCCTCTGTTTGTCAGCAAATCGATTTGTGCAATCCGTGCACCTAAACAGAAATCTATGACAGCTCAGAGCTGCCATAGATTTCTGGCTTCATTTGAGTCAGAAAACTGGTGAAAATGAACATAAATTTGTTGGGGTGACTGGTCACGCCCTGTCTCTGCCATTGTCACGCCCTTTAAAAAAAAAAGAAAAAGCGCAGTTAAAAATTTGCAAACACATAGAGGGAGATTTATTAAAACTGCTGTAAAGGAAAACTGGCTTAGTTGTCCATAGCAACCAATCAGATTCTACCTCTCATTTTCCAAAGGAGCTTTGAAAAATGAAAGGTGAAATCTGATTGGTTGCTATGGGCAACCAAGCCAGTTTTCCTTTACACCAGTTTTGATAAATCTGTCCCATAGTTTGCAACTTTTTAACGCCACTTTTTAGGAACAAGGGAATTGATAACCCCCCCCCCATTCTGTTTTTGTCTTACATCCAGTGGCACAACTAGAAATGACTGGGCCCCACAGCAAATTTATGAAAAGGGTAACCCCCCCCCCTTCTTTACTGTTGGGACTGGGGCGTTCTTTCTATTGCTATGTCTGTACAACAGTTATTCACTGATAACTGGGTTATTGATATTATCTAAGGGGCTCTTGTCTCTATGGGAACACAGGTGGGCAGGGAGGCCATGTTACTGCTCCTCTAGACATGCTTGCTGCAGTGCATGCTGGGATTGTTACTTTCACTTTGCAGCTGCTCCTCCCACACAGCCTGTCTGAGGGAGCTCCTCCAGGGAAGTGTGTCATGGTGAACTGGTTAGATAAATGACGTACAGCCAGTATATGTCACCTGAGAAATACTTCATAGTGTTGGCTATTGTCTGGGGGAACTTTGGATTTTTGATACTTAGGGTGGCCAACCCTTTTAAGTATAGTTAAGTATTGCTCATATGGCACCATAAATCTTATCTAATGCACAGAATACAGCTAGTTTAGTGCCAGGGATAGATTAGTGAGACAATAGCTAGTTGGTTGGTTGGTTAGTTAGTTAGGCCTCTTTCACACTAGCGTTAGCACGGATCCGGCACCTAAAGGGTGCCAACGGATCCGTGCTAACGCTATACATGTGTGGAGCCGGAGCAGCGCTCCGGCCCCACACATGACACACATTGAAACAAGATACAGACATACACACATACAGACATACATACAAACATACAGACATACATACATACTCACATACTCCAGGGACGTCGGCAGATCGTCTTCACGCGCCTCCTGCGCGCAGTGATGACGATTCCCCACAGCGCCCTCTGCTGGGCGCAGTGGGGAAACGTCATAGCTGCGCGCAGGAGGCGCGTGAAGACATGCTGCCGGTGTCCCTGGAGTATGTGAGTATGTATGTATGTCTGTATGTTTGTATGTATGTTTGTATGTATGTATGTATGTAGCCGGATCCGGAATGACCCCCCATTGCAAATCAATGGAGGACAGATCCGGATTACTGGTGTGTCCACACCAAACGGATCTGTCCCCATTGACTTGCATTGGGTGTCATTCCGGATCCGTCTTGGTGCGGATGCCTGGACCGGAGAGAAAAACGCAGCATGCTGCGGTTTGTTCTCCGGTCTGAAGACGGAACGGAATACTTTCAGGAGCCTCCGTTGTCTTCAGTTCAGTTTTGTCCCCATTGACAATGAATGGGGACAAAACTGAAGCGTTTTTTTCCGGTATTGAGCCCCTATAATGGAACTCAATAACGGAATTTAAAAACGCTAATGTGAAAGTAGCCTTAGTTAGTTAGTTAGTTAGTTAGTTGGTTAGTTGAATCAATTGACAGACAGAAACATATGGGGTCATCAAACTGGTGTAAAGTAGAACTGGCTTACAATATTAATCCTGGCTCTGATAATATGCCACCAGATTTTGTCACAGTTGCCATGTATTGTACTGAATCTGTGTTATTGACCATTAAAAATAGAAAAACATGTATGTGTATATATATATATATATATATATTCTTAAAAAAGCTTCAGTTGATCAGACTAGAATGCCTAGTGTACATGTATTTCTGGTGGACAGTCCTAGGAGACCTCAGAGTCATGCATAACTTTTTAGGACAATCAGGAGACTTTTGATTCGGAATGAATGTATTTGGACCACAAATATGACAAATGATTTTTACGAATCTGAGGCAAAACAAGTTTCAAGAAATGTTCTAATATTGATATTAATTTTAATAAAAAGTTTATATTAACTTTTGGTGATCCGCATTCCCATGCTGTGCTTGGCTGGATTATAGAAAGAACAAATGGGACAATAGCCCTGGGGCTTCCAACCAGACGGGCCTCCACTACCCCATTCAATTTAAAGTGAATGCTATGAATCAAACTTAAAAAGTGCCTGGGGAGAACAAAAGGATTGGATGTTAAAATTCACCATTGTCAGTTCTTCTCTCCTGAGACATCATCTGTTGAGGGAGAGTGAGGAGTATCCCATACACATTAGATGGTTAGCTGCCCTTCCCATAATAGTAGGTTGGGCTGACAGTAGTTTAATGAGTATGGGGCCTTTATGTCTTGGCATTGTGATTAAGTGATGTCACATACCACATTCTTACATTCTTCTGTTGTTCCATAGTCGAGTTCTGATGTTCTTGTGAGCATTGACGGTGATTTCTGTGATAGACGGAGGTCAGAAAATGAAATCTACCCTTGATATGAGGATGCATAGATTTGTGCAAAAAAAGTGCCTTTCAATATAAAAAAAGTTTTAAAACGTACCCAAGATTTAAAACAAAACGTTTGCAAGTTGTGCTTCTTTTACAATCATAACTGTGAAGGAACAGTGATTTGTGTGCATCCCTAATGTTTTTTCAGCCATATTATTCCTTGTTTCAGCTGCAAAGCTAGATGCATTTCACTCAGAAGCAGCAGTGCATTATTGTGACATTGTTTCCCTTACTTCCCACTATGTTTGTCTTTAGCTCTGGATCTCACAGAACAGGTATGAAGGGATAAATCATACTTGCAGCTCGCTCTGACATGCCCCCTGTCCTTTCAGCCGTCTTCTGTGTCTGTTACTAGGGATGGACCTTGCTTGACAACAGGCAGTGGACAGCAACATAGGAGGAAGTGAGAATTTACAGCTTTTTTTCACGTGGATCCAGGAAGATTTTTCACATAAAGTGATTTAGAAATGTGCTAGTTAAACCATTCACTATTAATAAATAGTATAAAAGTACACAAAGAGATCATGCCGACTCCACTGTCAATATGACCGATTTTCTACTTTTTGTGAGCTGCCGTAAAATTGAAATTTATGCCCCGTTCTGACACATGCGTAGGTTGACAATTACACCAAATCTATCCCATATCTATCTCATATCTATCTATCTATCTATCTATCTATCTATCTATCTATCTATCTATCTAATCCCATATCTATCTCATATCTATCTCATCTATCTATCCTATCTATCTATCTCATATCTTATCCTATCTATCCCATATCTATCCATATCTATCTATCTATCTATCTATCTATCTATCTATCTATCTATCTATCCCATATCTATCCCATATCTATCTCATATCTATCTATCTATCTATCTATCTATCTATCTATCTATCTATCTATCTATCTATCTATCTATCTATCTATCTATCCCATATCTATCTCATATCTATCTATCTATCTATCTATCTATCTATCTATCTATCTATCTATCTATCTATCCCATATCTATCTCATATCTATCTATCTATCTATCTATCTATCTATCCCATATCTATCTCATATCTATCTATCTATCTATCTATCTATCTATCCATATCTATCTATCTATCTATCTATCTATCTATCTATCTATCTATCTATCTCTCTATCTATCTGTCCATATCTATCTCATATCTATCTATCTATCTATCTATCTATCTATCTATCTATCTATCTATCTATTTTTCCTTATCGTCCTTCAGGCAGCACAACACAATGGGTTAATGTTTCCCTCCTCCCGTCTAGGACAGAAGAAAATGATTAGTAAATCAGACTAATTAACCCCCTATAAAGGAGTGCACACCCACAGGATAGATGTGTTTTTTCTTCTGTCTAGGACTATGAAGCTCACACATACAGAGGCTCCTGCTGCTGTGAAGGCCAGTATGGTTGTCAAGCCTGATATTATATAACTGGAAGTGTCTCCAGACCATACCATGAAGTGCCAAAAGAATGTCCGGTGTGGTGTCTCCTGGACCAACGGCTGATATGTCTGATCTGGATGTGTGTATCCAGAGTTATATGCAGGTTATAGAGCTGGAGGTATCTCCTGACTAACCGCTTAACATGTCTGATCTGGATGTGTGTATCCAGAGTTATATGCAGGTTATAGAGCTGGAGGTATCTCCTGAACTAACCGCTTAACATGTCTGATCTGGATGTGTGTATCCAGAGTTATATGCAGGTTATAGAGCTGGAGGTATCTCCTGAACTAACCGCTTAACATGTCTGATCTGGATGTGTGTATCCAGAGTTATATGCAGGTTATAGCTGGAGGTGTCTCCTAACTAACCACTTAACATGTCTGATCTGGAAGTAGTGTCCAGTATTGTATGCAGGTTATAGAGCTGGAGGTGGTCTCCAGGAATTAACTGCATTCATGACTATTCTGGAAGTGGTTTCCAGATTTAATTTCCGCATCGGCTGTTCCATGGGATGATTGAGCTGAGATCTATCCTGGAGTGTCCTGGTAAGTTCTCATATGCAGTGGAGGTTCCTGCAAACTACTAAGGTATGCAGGGTGATTTCCCTGTTGGAAGTGCAAGCACTGTTGTTACCTTCATACCTGCAGCAGTGTCTCCAGCTCTGGAGCCATTTTTAGTTAGTATACAATGAAGCTGAGCTAAACTTGATATTTAAACATTTTAATATATGGCACAATGTGTTTCAATTATGTTTTTTTTTTTCTGTGCCATCAGTGTCATTTTTAGCTCTGCTACTTCTCTGATCTCTATAGTATGAGATTTACTGCAGCAGCGTAATCACAGCAGCTTAAGTATCCTGTGTCCACGAGCGGCTCTTTTGTGACTGTATGTTTGAGTGGAATGATATGTTACAAATACAGAACTCTGCAGAGTAATCCATGAATCTTGAAGATGTCTGCACGAACTGTGGACAATATAGGAAATGTCTGTACCATTGTGTGGTGCAGAGGTTGTGGAACGATTTACTTCTCAGCGGTCAGAAGCTTTTCTACAGCTCCTTTTCATCTCCTGCCTCATTTCAGCTGGATATGGACTCTGTCTCTTGACCATAAGGTTTCTGTGATCCTTCATGGTGGAGCTTTTTTGGGGATGTTTGGCAGGAGTGTGCCACCGGCTAGTCCGCGGCCTAGTGTGTGGGCTGCGCCGGCCACTCTGCGGCCCAGCGTATGTGCTGCCGCCAGCCACTCCTCGGCCTCGCGTTCATACTGCCGCCAGCCACTCCGTGGTCTACCACTGCATTTGCTGCCGCCGGTAATTGGAGTCTAGTGTAAGCGCTGCCGCCGGTCTGTCCATGCTGCCGCGTTTCAATCCACGTTCTAGTGTGCATGCTGCTGCTGGACAGTGCACTGTCTACAGCATATCCTGCCACCGGTCAGTGGAGTCTAGTTAAAGGGGTTGTCCCACGAAAAATATTCTACAGTTTTCAAACAAGCTCCTGGATCTGTATACTTTTGTAATTGCATGTCATTAAATTTTTTTTATAGTTACTGAGTTATTCAATAACATGTATCTGTATAGGACCACTTAATTTCTTATTTCTTTGACCTATTCACTGAGCAGGCCGCACATGCTCAGTTTCAACTTGTAACTGCCTCCTGAGCTGTGATAGGGAGCGCTGAGACACACCTCCTGAGCTGTGATAGGGAGAGCTGAGACACGCCCCCTGAGCTGCAGCAGAATAGACACTCCCCTTGAGCTGCCAGCTTGATATAAATCTAGTAGAGCAATGAATGGGGAGATCTGTGGATCCATGTGAGGTACAGGGCTGGTTCTCGCTTTGTTAGAAAGAGATTGTCCTGTACTATATGATGTCTGATTTTCATTTTTTACATTATTTGTGGGATAACCCCTTTAAGTGCTTAAGTCCTGCCCTATATGGTAATGCCCAGGTTTGTCTGCAATATGGAATGGTGGGACTACATTCTACCGTGAATTAGGACAGAGGTGGTCATCACCTGTGTCTTTCGGTGTCTCTCAGTTCCATTTATTAATGTGTCCGCTTAATCTACAATTGCGTGATGTTCGGTTAAAAAAAATAATAAAAAATTCGTGTGTATGGGCCCTATTGTACCTCCTACTCATGTGGTTCCCTTGGACACTCTGTGCATACGGACATTCTGTTAGCGCTATTTTTTTCCTCGTTAAATTAATTCTAGTGTTACAGAGGGTTTTTTTCCACGATACTCCTCTTAGGCGTGTTTCATGTTGCCATTTTCATTCCAAGACCTCCTAGAGGGGCTCTGAGGGATAGATAGAAGACTATTTCTATGTTTCAGGCTCTCCAAGCACTAGAATGGAACAGAGAGACATCAAAATTTAGTATCTCGTCAGTCTCCTGGATAAAATCTTGTATCCAGGTTACTATCTTTAGTGGAAATTGTCCCCCAAGGCAAATAATTCGACCTTTCATGAGCCTTATATTATGGTTCTTTCATGTCTTAATAGTAAGATCTTGACCTCTATCCCAGGAAATTCTGGGTGTTTTCAAGAGGTTTTGCACCGCCAAGACCAACGGTATAATGGAGGTTAGACCTGACATGTCTAATCATTTACCTTCTCGGAAGAAGTTTGATTGATTTGCTGTTTCTTATCAATATGTACCAGCAGGTCGTTTTTATGGCTTAGATTGCATATTCACTTATATCACATTACTGCTACCCATCTCAGGTTCTCAGTGCCAGCTCTCACCAGATTTTTCATCGCCTGGTGTTCTTACTAAAGTGGTGGCACTAACTCAGCCCTTAGATTCCAGGTAGACTCTAGGAACTGGTAGCTTAGCTCTCACTAGAGCAGATCCAGAAATAGAGGTGTATGTGATGCTTAAAGGGGTTGTCCGGGTTCAGAGCTGAACCCGGACATACCTTTCAATTCACCCAGGCAGCCCACCTGAACAGGGCATCGGAGCATCCTATGCTCCGATGCCCTCCTTAATTTAGCCCGGTTCCGGTGACGTACTGAGCTCTGCCAGGCGGAGGCTTCCGCCCGGCAGTGAGCCCAGTGACATCATCGGCGCTGATGGGCGGGCTTTAGCGCTGCCCTAGCCATTCAAATGGCTAGGGCAGCGCTAAAGCCGGCCCATTACGGCCGGTGACGTCACCGAACTCACTGCCGGGCGGAAGCCTCCGCCCGGCAGTGAATGTTTACAAACAAAAGAGCCCTTGCCCTGCGCGATCCAGCGCAGGGCAAGGGAGGGCATTGGAGCATGAGATGCTCCGATGCCCTGTTCAGGAGGGCTGCCGGAGTGAGAACCTGGGTATGTCCAGGTTCAGCTCTGAACCTGGACAACCCCTTTAAGGTCCCATCACCAAGGGCCAGTGGAGTAATGACGAATAACAGGAGCAGGCCAGGCAGCCTATCGCCCACAGCAATATTTTAATAGTCTCCTGTGCATCCGCCAGATTGCTATGAGAGCAGCCCAGAAGCCTCTCGGTCCACAAATGTATACTTCCCTGACCTCGTCGATAGAAGCTCTGGCCATTATTCTACATTGCTAATCAGCTTTGTTCAGGAAGAACCAAGGTTTATCAAGCCTGGGTCATCTTGCGGTAGTCAAGCCGGAATCTTGAGAAATCCTGTCTGGATGGCTTGATCCGGAGTATACTGAACAAGTTGTTTTTTCTGGCTGTTCCAATAACACTGGTCGGGAAGTACTCTTCCCTGTTCAAGGTATTCTGAGAGTTCAGGCGGAGCGGTTAAGTAGGTCTCAGTTAAAGTCTCAGCAACGGTATCTTTATCACATCATATATAGATGGGTATCCCATTTAGAGGAAATGGGGTCAGTCTCCAGAATAGATGGCCTGTCTTACAGAAATTGTTCAATCAAATTTTCCTCTATTACCCTCATATCCTGAGTGTTCAGGGAAGTGGGATGTGAGTTTCGGCCATAGCCGTAGTGCTCATCTAGCCTGGAGGGCTTGATCCCTCACTGGTATAATTTACCAGGGGAAATTATTGAACATACAGTCCAGCCAGTTCTTCTCGATCAAGCAGGCCTACAGCTTCCACACCAAACATGTTCAGTTCACAGCCTAGAATTTTTGGTTCAGGACTCAGGTGGTGGTGGAAAACTTTGCTTCCTTTTCCACTTTAGGTTGCATTTCAGGGCTGCTACTTATGCCTTTGTGCATTCATGCTTTTTCTTCAATTTAAAATATTTGTTAAGCCTCCAATTCCAGCCTGTAATCAGGTTGTTCTTTACACCCTGGTTAAACCTCTTACAGAAGCACCTCTAAGGTTCGTATTTGGGAGGTTTATTTCTGTGGGCAATTTCATCAGCCAAGAAGATGTTAGAATTACAAGGGCCATTTCTGAAAGTTCATCAAGAAGACTCTCCTTTAAGGTTGTTGTTCTAGATCTCTTATCTAACATGATTGTACGTTAAGAAATTCATCTTTCAGATTCTTCATTCAGCTGATCCAGACAAGCTTCATCTACTGTTCATTGGAGATCCAGGGTCCTTCAGGTCGGCTGACCAACAGTTTATAGAGAAGCATAAAAACCCAACAAGCCTACTCTGCTTGGATTAAGAATACTTCTACTAGATTTCAAGTACTCCAGTTACCGGATGGAGTTACAACACACTCAACCCTGTCCACTTAGTCGCTTGGGCAGAGAGAGAGAAAAAAAAAAGCATTGGATCTAATATGAAGAGCCTCTACATGGTCGTCTCCATGCATCTTTACAAAATACTGTAATTAAGTTGAGGTATCGGGTACTTGCAATTTAGCCTTTGACAGACAAGTGATTATTAGGCCGCATTTTGGACCCCCCCTGGCTTATTACTGCTTGCCAATTCCCATTGTGTTGTGCTGTCTGAAGGACGATAAGGAAAGGTGAAAATTTGCTTACCAAAATTTTTCTTTCCTTGAGTCTAAAGGCAGCACAAACATACCTCCCTGTAAAAGTTATTGCTTGATAAAAAACACATCTATCCTGTGGGTGTGCACTCCTTTATAGGGTGTTAATTAGTCTGATTTACTAATCATTTTCTTCTGTCCTAGACGGGAGGAGGTAAACATTAACCAATTGTGTTGTGCTGCCTTTGGACTCAAGGAAAGAAAAATTTTGGTAAGCAAATTTTCATCTATCTATCTATCTATCTATCTATCTATCTATCTATCTATCTATCTATCTATCTATCTATCTATTATATATCTAATATCTTTTATTTATGCCTTTTATTTAGTATAAATATCTCTAATTGTACTCAGTTTTACTGTAGAACAGTAAAGCTATTAATGAGCTTTTGCACAGAATACTTATCTAATTTCCTAAGGTAATATTAGTGCACTATAGAGCTGACTCCTTTAATAAAGGCATTAGGCACAATGGCTGTGAATTCTAATATTCATATTTCTGATCTCGGTTGTGATTCGCTGCACTGCTCCTCCAGGTATCGATCTAGTAGGGACAGCAATCTAGCAGCAGCATGTCTGGAAGGATTTACGATGTCAGGCTATTGATCTGTGTAGCTCGTTAATTTTCTGGAATGCCTGCTCCAGGGTCCATGTGTATTATGAAAATCAAATATCATGGCAGGGAGCAATAGAGAGAGGAAACATTTATAAGGAAAGACACATCCCAAAGAATCAATTTTATGGTTATTGAGGAACAGTCAAATCATGTAGGTTATGTCTCTACCAGTGATTATAGCAGTATCTATCTATCTATCTATCTATCTATCTATCTATCTATTATCTATCTATCCATCTATCTCATATCTATCTATATCTAGTCTATCCATCCATGTCATATAATTCTAAATATCTATCCCCATATATACTGGTCTGTCTATCTATCTATCTATTTATATACTACTCGGCATTCGTACACCTGGAAACCGATATTCACCTAGTGTAGAATAGAGCCCTGGGGGGTGGCTCGCTGCACTTATGACACTAATGTTCACTCTACACAGGGACTTCCAGGTAGTGGTATCTCCTTCTTCACAACTCACTGCATGCACATTACACTGTCTCCCACTAGTTGCAGTATGTATCTCCTTGTGGCACACACAAACTTAACACTACAGAAGACTCCCTGATCTTTGTGGTTCCTTCCTGGCTTCTCCATAGGTAACTAGGTTTTTCAGGGTGAGTTATCTAGGAAGTACAAGATGGCTATCCCTGCTTCAGGGATTCCCTCTCCCCTACAATGCTCAGCTGCTCAATGTTGCTATCTGTGCACTGAGGTGGTACACCCTTATGACCAGTAACTCACACCTCCACTTGCTAGCTGACTAAACCACAACAGTAATGTTGGATCTGTCTCCAGCAGCAGCTTCTCCACAAATCACTTTTTCTCTACCTGAAAATTACTGACATAAGGTCCGCATGACATTGCCATTTATCAACTCACAGGCCACAGGCCACAGGCCATTGTTTACCAGTAGGCAGCAGGACCTCAGTACTATTTACCACATGCACAAATACAGTGCAGTACAGTGATCCCTCAAGATACAATGGTCTTTTCCGACCCATCGTAAGTTGAAACTAGACTCAACATACAATGTCTCAGATCCAACCAATCAAGGCCACTTCTTTGGTAAATAGCTGTATTAGTTGCTAGTTAGCAACTATTCATGACTGTTATATGTAAGAACTTGTCTTATCTGTCTTAGTTATCCGCTTATTTTTCTTGAATCTTAATTTTCTCTTATCTTGAATGACATTTTGGGGCTTTGGAACTAACTGCTCAATTTACAATGGTTTCAACATACAATGGTCGTCCTGGAACCAATTAATATTATAACTTGAGGGACAACTGTATTTTATTAAGTGAAATATATTTATGCTGCAATGCAGGTCTGTGTGTTTGTCTCTGGCCCCAGTGTGGCTCACATGTATTGTTCATTGCATGCAGCCCAAGAAAATATGACTCCCCTAAAGTGGGGACATGCCATCACAAGCCACCTGCATCTAGTTATGATCGAGCACCCCGGGTGCTCGGGTGCTCTGGCCGAACACTAGATGGGGCTCGAGTGCTCGGCCGAGCACCTGAGTACAATGGAAGTCAATGGGAGAAGACCAGGCACCCCCTGCTCTGCAGAGGGGAGGGTGTCTGGTTGATAGGGAAACGTGAGAAAATGGTGGAAACACCACTGAAATGGTTAGGGAACAGCATGGGGAGGATGTCTGGATGCATCTTGGACACCGAAGTCGCTGCTATTAACGATAATGTCCGACTATTACGCCACTTTTACGGAATGACAAAAATACCACCCCAAAACCCAAGATAAGTTCGATTTTACAGGAAATATTATTAGGAAACATATATTTACTTGTACGTAAAGCGCAAGTAGCAGCACGCCCTCACCCCTAATATTTTACACGGTCAGATCAGCAGCAGGCACTCGCCCTGAATGTTTTACATGGTCAGCTCAGCACCAGACCCTCACCCCAAATGTTTTTGAGTGTCAGCAGCACTGAACGTCAACTTGTCAGGATGAGGACCAGAGTGAAGAAGTAACATAGTAACATAGTAACATAGTTTATAAGGCCAAAAAAAGACATCTGTCCATCCAGTTCGGCCTGTTATCCTGCAAGTTGATCCAGAGGAAGGCAAAAAACCCCTATGAGGTAGAAGCCAATATTCCTCACTTTAAAAGAAAAAAATTCCTTCCTGAAGACGAAGAGGAAGTAGTGGACGATGAAATGACTGGCCCAACATGGGAAGGAGGCAAGCTGAGCGAGGACAGCAGTACAGAGGGGAAGGGATGCGCAGCACCGCAACAGGCTGTAAGAGGCGGTAGGGCGGCAAAAGGGAGAAGGCAGGCCACACCAACAAGTGTGGACAATAAAAGAATTGTCATTTGCAACCTGTGCCGTACCAAAATGAGCAGGGACATGAACACTAGCAACCTGACCACCACCAGCATGATCTTCATGGCAGCAAAGCACACTAATAGGTGGGCCAAACGCCTGGATCCACAATCGGTGTCTGCGGGTCACACCACTGCCTCCTCTTCCCTGTGTTACGTGCTAGCCAAGACGCAGGCCCAGATGCCTCCCGCCCTTCACCTGGACCCTCGCAAGGTCCATCAGCGAGCACATCCACTTCTGTGTCCCAGTGCAGCGTACAGATGTCCATACCCCAGGCCTTTGAACGAAAGTGCAAATACCCAGCCACCCACCCACAGGCCATAGCACTAAATGCACACCTTTACAAATTGCTGGCGCTGGAAATGTTACTTGTGGACACTGAGGCTTTTCGCAGCCTGATGGCGGCGGCTGTCTCTCGTTACTCAGTACTAGCCGCCACTATTTTTGCCGGTGTGCCCTCACCGCCTTACACCAGCATGTGTCCCGTAACATAACCCGTGCTCTGACCAATGCAGTTACTGGGAAGGTCCACTTAACGACTGACACATGGACAAGTGCTTCTGGCCAGGGATGCTACATTTCCTTCACGGCACACTGGGTGAACGTTGTGGAAGCTGGGAGCGAGTCGTGGCACAGGTGCTACCGACACAAAGAATTGCGGGCCCTACTTCCATCAGGATTTCCGCCACCACCTACATTAGCGCAACCCCCTCCTTCTCCTCCACCACTTCCACCTAGGAATTCTCATCTTGCAGCACCAGTCAGACTTCAGTCAGTAGCTGGAAGCAGTGCAGCACAGCGGTGGGGAAGTGGCAACAGGCTGTGCTAAAACTTATTTGCTTAGGTGACAAGCAACACCCCACCACTCACTCAACCTACAACCAGGCGTGGTTGTGTCTGATAACGGCCGCAACTTGGTGGCGACTTTGGAGCTCAGCAAGCTCACACACATACTGTCACGCTCAGATGTAGGAGGAAAATCACACAGAGCGTAGGAGGGAAAGGAGATTAGGCCTGGAAACTAAGGAAGGAAGATGGACACCTCCTAAAGGAAACCCTGACTCTAATCCTGACTGACTACCAGTATGAACAGGCCTCAAAGGTAGGTGAGTTCATACACAGGAACCTAAACCAACCTGACCCTATAGGACCCCGGAACTAATGACAGGAATGAGTCTACCTGTTCCTCCAACAGGAAGGACGAACAAGAGTCTCCCTCAGGCCAAACAATTGCTTCAACTTAGTGGTTCAGCGGTTTCTCAAAAACTACACTTTTTTGCCTGAGCTGCTGGTGAAGGTGCCCATTTCCGAAAGTCACCTACAGCTTACGCCGGTCTGGCAACGCTGCAGCAGCGCTTACACTTGCCAGCTCACTGACTGCTGATACATACAAAGTGCCAACACACCAAAGTGCGCTAAAATAAATAATTTTATTTATCACAACAGAATAAAAGATGGTAAAAAAACATATCCATAATACAATTACATAGTGGCAGAAACAGCATAAGTAAGCGGATAAACTGGTATCAAACAATCACAGGTAAGTAACTTGTTATACAACCACCCTCCAAAGACATGAACAGTAGTGCTTAGTGCAAACAAGATCTAACAGGCGTGGTGTGATCCACTCTGGTCAGGGTGCAACAAACCTTGCATCACAGACCAGGTGGATAAACAACAATCTAGAGTCAGACCATAAAAGGCATAATACCGACCAGTTGATCCGTGACCCCAAGTGCACTAAGCACTTTACTGTTCATGTCTTTGGAGGGTGGTTGTGTAACAAGTTACTTACCTGTGATTGTTTGATACCAGTTTATCCGCTTATTTATGCTGTTTCTGCCACTAGGTAATTGTATTATGGATATGGTTTTTTACCATCTTTTATTCTGTTGTGATAAATAAAATTATTTATTTTAGCGCAATTTGGTGTGTTGGCACTTTGTATTTGTTGTAGGGGTTTATTGAGAGCAGGTAGGGTTGTTGTTGGTGTGTCCAACACACACTGAGACAGTTTTCTGCTCTCAATAAAGACGAACAGCGCTGCATGTGGAAAAGGTTCTGATAAGCGCCCTAGTGTCACAACTAGGAGGAAAAAGTTTTGTAAAATGGTAAAGGATTACCTAGCTGACAATGTCAACGTCCTCAGCGATCCCTTTGTGCCTTATAATTATTGGGTGTCTAAGTTGGGCACATGGCACGAACTATCGCTCTACGCCTTTGAGATGCTGTCCTGCCCTGCCGCCAGCGTTTTTTCGGAGCGGTTATTTAGTGCTCTCAATAAAGACAAACAGCGCTGCATGTGGAAAAGGTTCTGATAAGCGGCCTAGTGTCACAACTAGCAGGGAAAAGTTTTGTAAAATGGCAAAGGATTACCTATCTAACAATGTCAACTTCCTCAGCGATCCCTCTGTGCCTTATAAATATTGGGTGTCTAAGCTGGACACATGGCACGAACTGGCGCTCTACTCCTTGGAGGTGCTGGCCTGCCCTGCCGCCAGCGTTTTTTTTGAGCGGTTATTTAGTGCCGCTGGGGGCATAATAACTGTTAAGCGCATCCGCCTGTCAACTGAAAATGCTGACAGGTTGATGCTTATCAAAATGAACAAGGCCTGGATTGCCTCTGACTTCGCCACCCCACAGAGGAAAGTGGCTGAACATAAAAGAACTTTAAATGTGGCTTTTAAGGTGTATTGAATACACTGTATTTCCATGAACCCCTTCCTCTTCTCGTCCTCTTCCTCCATCATATCAAACTGCTTATTAGGCTGCCCTCGCCTTTAAATATTTAAGAGGTTCACCAGCAGGCCCTCACCCTTAATTTTTTAACCTAAAAAAATTAACCTCACTCTGGTCCTCCTGACATGTTGACCTAACAAGAACCTGTCTTGTGCCGCCCTCCAAACTGAGACATGAAGCTAGGAGTTTTGTATGACTTTGTTTCTTGGGCTCTGCCAGCAGGAACAGTTT
Organism: Rhinella marina; assembly: GCA_900303285.1. Lineage (NCBI taxonomy): Eukaryota > Metazoa > Chordata > Amphibia > Anura > Bufonidae > Rhinella > Rhinella marina. The sequence continues at coordinate 43,793 of ONZH01007320.1, read as the reverse complement.
CACCGCGCCCAGAGCCATCGCCTCTGCGTTCACCATCAGCAGCACGCCCACTTCCCCGTCCCTTTCTGCTCGCCTTGCGCATATTATATAGTATATATACAACTTTGTCACAAGTACAGTAGTGCAGATTTTTATTAAGTGTATGATCAGAAAAATGTCACCGAATGTCAAATATTTAGAATGCGCAAACGTTACAGAGGAGCCGCAAATGAGGAACAACGGCCTAAATTAACGGTAGAAAAAATCCCAACGGATGTCAGGTATATAGACTACAGAAACTTTATAATGCACACGCTGTGCACGTACTGGTAGTGTCAGGGCACACTTGCGTTCTTTTTGCCACAAAAGAAAAAAAAAATGCAGCCAGATATAACAATGGACTTTGGTGTGTTTTGAACAGAACTACTAGCCCTGCCTAGCCAAATCTTATCCCTACAGTATAAGTCCCTACTTGCGCAAATGTTATACAGCAGACGCAAATGAGGAACTGCGGCCTAAATTAACGGTAAAAAATAGAAACGTATGTCAGCTATATAGACAACAGAAAGGCTATAATTCACACTTTGTGCACATACTGGTAGTGTCAGGGCGCACTTGAGTTCTTTTTGCCCCAAAAGAAATTTAAAAAATGCAGCCAGATATACAGTAACAATGGACTTTGGTGTCCCTCCTTGCGCAAATGTTATACAGCAAGACGCCAAAGAGGTACTGCAGACTTAACAGCAGAAATAATAGCAAAGGATGTCAGGCATATAGTATACAGAGAGTATCATACAGCATGCTGCAGCAGCACATGTGGCGTTAATGTCAGGCCACCTAGCGCTATTTTTAACACCCCCAAAATAAAATAAAAAGTTTGCCAGCAAGATATAATAGCCCTTAAAAGGGCTTTTGGGTCTTTGAAACAGAAATTCTATCCCTGCCTAGCATGCTTCTCTCCCTACACTATCTGTCCCTCCTTGCAGCAGCTCTCCCTGCTCGGTCTGAGCCGGTCACATGTCACCGGGTGCTTTATGGCGCGTTCCCAGCCAGCCAATCACTGTAATGCCAGTGGCTAACATGGCTACTGGCATTACAGTGAATGCCAGTACCTTCCCGCACGCTAATTGGCTAATTAGCGTGCGGGGAGGGGACTCGAGCACACGCGGTGTTCGGCCAAACATGGCATTGTCCCAAGCGCTGCCATGTTCGGCCGAACACTTTATTTGGCTGAACATGTTCGCTCAACACTATTGAGGTCCTGTGCATGCATTGTGTTTCACCCATATTTGTGCAATATCTTGTTAAAGTACTTTTGCTGGCTTCTAACAGTGCCTTAAAGAGCTTCTGTAAGCATGATCTGTTCTAAAACCAGGCATGCTGTCTGGTGGGGTTGATCATGCTGAATAAAATGATATTTTTTGTTATATCTGTAGGTAGAACAGTTGCAGAGATATCTGTATTTTAGTAATATGCAAATGAGCTGGTTTGTGCCAGATCAGAGTGGTGTTACAAAAGAGATGTTCCAAGGTCTCTGGCCAGCCCCTTGGTGCTTGAACTGGCTCTTTTGCATATTACTAAAAACGCAGATATCTTGGCAACGGTACTGCCTACAAACATAACAAAGGTATCATTTTAATCAGCAAAATCAATCCTACCAGGCAGCAGGTCTGGTTTAATAGTGTTGAAGATGCTGACAGATGCCCTTTACAGGTGGTCTCAGATTGTTTTTTGTTTGGAAATTGCCCCACTAGCTATTTGTTTAAGACTTACAGTGCCTTGTGAAAGTATTCAGCCCCCTGGAACTTTTCAACCTTTTGCCACATTTCAGGCTACAAACAAAAAGATATAACATTTTAAATTTTTGGTGAAGAATCAACAAGTGGGTCACAATTGTGAAGTGAAACGAAATTTATTGGATCATTTAAACTTTTTTTTTATTAATAAAACTGAAAAGTGGGGCGTGCAAAATTATTCGGCCCATTTACTTTCAGTTTAGAAAACTCACTCCAGAAGTTCATTGAGGATCTCTGAATGATCCAATATTGTCCTAAATGACTGATGAAGATAAATAGAATCCACCTGTGTGTAATCAAGTCTCCGTATAAATGCACCTGCTCTGTGATAGTCTCAAGGTTCTGCATCATGAAGACCAAGGAACACACCAGGCAGGTCCGTGATACTGTTGTGGAGAAGTTTAAAGCCGGATTTGGATACCAAAAGATTTCCCAAGCTTTAAACATCCCAAGGAGCACTGTGCAAGCGATCATATTGAAATGGAAGGAGTATCAGACCACTGCAAATCTACCAAGACCCGGCCGTCCCTCTAAACTTTCATCTCAAACAAGGAGAAGACTGATCAGAGATGCAGCCAAGATGCCCATGATGATGAACTGCAGAGATCTACAGCTGAGGTGGGAGAGTCTGTCCATAGGACAACAATCAGTCCAACACTTCACAAATCTGGCCTTTATGGAAGAGTGGCAAGAAGAAAGCCATTTCTCAAAGATATCCATAAAAAGTCTTGGTTTACAGTTTGCCACAAGCCACCTGGGAGACACACCAAACATGTGGAAGAAGGTGCTCTGGTCAGATGAAACCAAAATCCAACTTTTTGGAAACAATGCAAAACGATATGTTTGGCGTAAAAGCAACACAGCTCCTCACCCTGAACACACCATCCCCACTGTCAGACATGGTGGTGGCAGCATCATGATTTAGGCCTGCTTTTCATCAGCAGGGACAGGGAAGATGGTTAAAATTGATGGGAAGATGGATGGAGCCAAATACAGGACGATTCTGGATGAAAACCTGTTGGAGTCTGCAAAAGACCTGAGACTAGGACGGAGATTTATCTTCCAACAAGACAATGATCCCAAACATAAAGCAAAATCTACAATGGAATGATTCAAAAATAAAGGTATCCAGGTCTTAGAATGGCCAAGTCACAGTCCAGACCTGAATCTAATTGAGAATATGTGGAAAGAGCTGAAAACTGCTGTTCACAAACGCTCTCCATCCAACCTCAAAGAGCTCCAGCTGTTTTGCAAGGAAGAATGGGCAAGAATTTCAGTCTCTAGATGTGCAAAACTGATAGAGATATACCCCAAGAGACTTGTAGCTGTAATAGCAGCAAAAGGTGGCGCAACAAAGTAGTAATGCAAGGGGGCCGAATAATTTTACACGCCCCACTTTTCAGTTTTATTATTACAAAAAAGTTTAAATGATCCAATAAATTTCGTTCCACTTCACAATTGTGACCCACTTGTTGTTGATTCTTCACCAAAAATTTAAAATGTTATATCTTTTTGTTTGAAGCCTGAAATGTGGCAAAAGGTTGAAAGGTTCCAGGGGGCCGTATACTTTTGCAAGGCACTGTATATTACTTGGATTTGACTTCGGCTTTTGAACTTTGACTCTGACTTTGCTTGACCCTTTTTGACTGACACTACCTTTTGGCTTTTGACTTTTGGCTTCCCCTGGTTCCGGTTTGTGTCTCTGATTTGGATTGGATTGCTTTCTCGGTATTTGACCACGGCTTGGTAGCATTACATTTCTGTGTTATTCTGTCATTTGTTTATTTGTCTCCCATTGTTCTCTTCCCTTTAAGGCCCAGATAAGTTAAGGACCACCGTCCAGTTGTGTACCGCTACCTAGGGCGGGTCGTGAAATCAGGCAGGGACAGCGGTGTGGGTGGACTCTCAGGGCTCACTTGCTCCCTTTCATGACAGCAAAGCTGTTGCATCCTTGGCAAACTCACATAATTGTTCAACAGTTTAATATTGATAGCATTGCCATCACATCAGGTTCAAACTGTATCCTACACTAATAATGCTCTATGCAAAGAATATGTTTTTTCTTGTAAGAGCGGTACATTTTTAAAGCTTATGTTTTGTAGTATAGTATTATGTTGATGCATTTAATGTAAAATTTAACAATATTTTCTGGTAGAGATTTATAGAATCCGTACTGAGTTGTGTGAGAGATTTGTTTACTTCTGGCTTCTCATTATGGGAGCAAGTGCTGATGAAGCTTTCTACTATGGGTTCTATTAGCGTGTGTTCCCTCAGCTCCAGGCCCAGTTCCGCTCTGCTCTTTCTGCGAGGTAACAGCCTTCAGTTGTCTTCCAAGTCAGCGGAGAAAATCAATTAAGGCTTGTAGTGTGGAAACAACCAGTCACGGGAAGTCTGGTTAAAACAATGGTGGTGTTTTGAAGCAAAATCTGTGTCCTGAAGAGTGCTGTCAGCAAACTTCCCGCTCACATTATCGACCTTTAATTTGTAAAATGAACAGTTTGTTTTCCTTCGTGCCTATGTGAATATTCTGACTCTAAAAATGACCTGCGTTGCATTGTTAGCTACCAATTAGTGAGATTTGAAAAGAGAAGTAGGAAAAATAACAATCAAAGTCACAAACAAAATATTTAACAAATGTCCGGGTCACTATTTATTTTTAAAATAAATTCCTAAAATCTTGACGTTGACATTGGGCCTAATAATATGTGGAAACTTCATGTTCTGTAACATTTCAGTAGTCATCTCATTATCATCACATGTTTGATAATAATGACAGATATCAAAAAGGTATAAATAACACAGGATCTATCATTCACAGGTCATAGGTGATGTCACAGCTTATCTACTCCCTCCCAACCTCAGGACAGGGCAAAGAGCATGCCAAGACACATCTCCCATAGAAGTCAATGGAGTCTTCTCCAGTCTATTGTGTCTATGGCCCATGTGGCTGCTCTCAAAAGACAGGAAGTCTTGACATATTTTAGACCTAGTGACTAGTGTAAAAACTGCATGATTTAAAGGGGTTCTGCAGTTGTTTAAAACTGATGATCTATACTCTGGATAGATCATGAGCATCTGATCGGGGGGGTCGGACACCCGGGACCCCTGCCGATCAGCTGTTTGAGAAGGCAGCGGAGCTGCAGGAGTGCCGCGGCCTTCTCTGTGTTTTCCTCAGGCTCAGTGACATCACGACTACTATCACTGGCCTGGGAGCGGCTAAGCTTCATTCATGTGAACAGAGCTTAGCCCCGCCCAGGCCAGTGATACTAGTTGTGACATCACTGGACCTGAGGAAAACACACAGAAGGCCGCGGCGCTCCTGCAGCGCCGCTGCCTTCTCAAACAGCTGATCGGCAGGGTCTGGGTGTCGGACCCCGCCGATCAGATGCTGATGATCTATCCAGAGGAATATTTGTTTTTTAAGACCCAAATGAAGAAAAAAAAACATGGACCACCCATCCACACACTATGCATTTGTAGAGAGCCCATGAGAAGTCACAGTGGAAGATGGGAGAGGTAATGGTTCTGGCTGACAGTCAGTCATGGCAGCTATCCTCACATAGTTACTCCCTGGGGCCGTGCAGTGAAAGGAAGATGCACCCTTAGGGCTCCTGCCTGATGGAAGTTGGTTTGCTCGTGATGGTAAGTGTGTGTATGGGTGCAAGGCAGGGAGTGTATGGTGTAATGGCCAGCAAATCGTATCAGAGTCAGAAAACCAGGTCAGATTTAACATCTCTCTTTACTGTAGTGCAAAAAGGATGTTGTAGTATATCCAACAGTAGCAAAAACACAGTTCTCACAATATGCAGTGCAAATCTTCCCAGATGGTTTTTTTCTGGATTTGAGAAAAGATGTTAATTATTTTACTCCTTCCTCTCTATCTTTCTCAAGTCTCTTCCTGCAGAATCTATGGCTGGCAATCTCATGCAATTGTGCATTTAATTCACAAATGAGGCGTAAAGGTTTCAGAGATATGACCATCCAAGTTGTGTCCAAGTGTGAAGGGTGTCATAACAATATTCCCCTCACTGCAGTAAAGTCTAAATATCTCAGGTAACAGGACAGCTTACTGATTTCAATGCTGAGCCATGCAGATTTCTGAACCTTCTTTTCTCTTGCTCTCCTTCTGTAGATCATGCAGAGGTCAGTGAGTCTCTGTAGCTTTAGGTCAGTCTTGTGAGGAATTGAGCACATGGAGTTTCTTCCTCTCCTTACTAACTCCTGGCTAAAACTCTCTAGACTCAACTGGGGGCGGATCCAAGATCCTAATCCAATCTTCTTGTAGGGGCAGTGTCTGAGTTGATTAACTCTGTCACTTTAATCCATAACAGTACTGGGTATACAGAGCATGTAACAAGACAAGCATTAAGTAGCAAACAATTTGCAAGTACCCCCGTTGGAGTACTTCACATTGATCTATTGTTGCTAAGCAAAACTTATAAGCATGAGCGTGAAGTTCTTTTTATTCTTCATGGTGATCTCTTTCAAGTAGGTTCCTACACTGCTTGGTAGGCCACCACATGACATTGGCCACTATCTAAACAAAGGAGCCACTGGGTGGTCAACCCAGCAGCTCACAGCTCCCTTGCTGCCTGGCCAAGCCTCCTCGGCTCTTGGCTACACCAGCCCACAGGCACAACATTACATCCACCATGCAGAACGGCACCATGTGAACAGATCACAAAAGCTTACCTCGCCATATGCTCTCAGACAACGGAGAACATATAGGTACTTCTAACTGAAAAACCTCTGGCATGAGCAACAGGAGAACCTATGCGGTTCTTACATATATACTGCCTATGAGAATGTCGATGTCAATGCAAATGTCAACAATTAGCTTGGAGATTGTTTGAATTGTTGAGCTATTAGGATCATATCTTCTAGTGATCTATAAAAACTATCCCGGTTATGTCAAAAAGTTTAGCAGTGTGTACATGACTTGTCTGAATCACCACAAAAAGGAACCATAGGGGAAAAATATCAAATATTGTTTGCTTTGTGACCCACTGTTCAAATGAGCTGTCAAAAAAATTGGATTTGAGAGATTAATGAAGGTGCAGGACCAAAAATGGCATTTAAGCTATTGTCTCTAGAGCAGGTAAAATAATCAGTTTATTGACATTAATTGTGATGTGAAGGATATAGTGAGTGAAGAAGGAAATATTAGAAGCTCCTATCCAGACATATTACTGTAAATTAAACATCCATAATGTTAATTGGTGGGTGGAAACTATGAGATTGACAGAGATGCATATAGTTTTAATTTTCTACTTTTATTCATGTTCTTTTTATTTGTTTTTTAATAAGACATTTTTTTACGTTTTTTTTTAATTTTTCATTTAATAAATGTCCAGGGTAATAATGGTCCAACAGATAAAACCATAACATTCTTAATTGGACCCTTGGTCTAACATAATATGGGGAATAGAGAACCAGCAGAAGACAGCCTTTGGAGTTGACTATAATTTGCCACTGGAAATTTTCTTCTTAAGGGCTGATTCACCAGTACCCTATTAGGCCCTAATGGTGATGTACTGTGTGTATAATAACAACTAAGTTTATAATTTAGTGAAAAGCGGACATGCACATGCAGTTAATTGTGAACATATCTACTGTAGTCCTGCATAGATGGACGGTGATCCCTCAGATTCATCTCCTCTGGTGGCCCCAAAAAAACTGTAATCAGACACTATAGACAAATGTTACATACAATGTTAAATAGATTTACTCCAGAGAGACTGTAAGAATACAGAAGTACAGATATCTTCAATGCTACAGTGTTTACAGACAGTCAGTGAGCCAGCGTGTGACCAGGAACCATAGATATCCAGACCCTTCTGCAGGTGAGGGACTACAGTTCAGATATCCACCACCTAGATCACATTCAAGGCCAGGCCAACTCACCAAAGCCTGCATTACAAAGTGGACACTTACAGCCACAAGTGCTAGTACTTAACTGTTAGCTATGAGTTCAAAGGAGAGTGATCAGCAAGATAGCATACTAGAGGTGCCTTTAAAGGGCATCAGTAGGCAGATTTGTACCAGTGAAACTGACTAATCTGTTGCATGTGCAGATGGCAGCTGAAGGCATCTGTGTTGGTCTCATGTTCATATGTGCCCGTATTGCTGAGAAAAATGTTTTAATATATGTAAATGAGCCTCTAGGAGCAGACAGGGGTGTAATTAAATGTCCCTTCGCATCTACAAACACACTGCACACTGGTATTGACAATTTACAATGGTATTACTATGCATGGAATAAAATTTTCTATATTATAGTTATGGCAGTACAATGCATTCACTAAAACAGTATGGTACAGTATATTGACACAATACAATGCGTTAACTAAAACTGGTATATTAATGCAATTATTACAGTACAATTTGTTCACTACAACTGATGCAATACAATGCATGGCATGAAACTCCATATTTATGTACTGAAAAGGGGTGAAATGCCCACTTACAAACGTTAGCTAATTGAAACAGTTTTTTTTGTAACTAACAGAGGTGCAATTAAATGTGCAGTACTACAAACACACTGGTAAAATGCTGTGAACTGCTTAAGCTATATACGGTAGTGAAATTGCAACAGTGTTTTCTGTAATTAAAAGAGACAACCATAATTATGAAATGTGCCGAATTGTTTAATTGTAACCAGTAGCAAAGTTGAAACAGTTTTTTAGGGAAAAAATGCGGACTATACACTGTTTGCAACAAAATGTATGTCTCTAGTCCTAGAAAAAAGCCTATAAATCACTTTAGAACTGTAGAAACTGGAGGTTTAAAAAAAAGTTTGGCTGTTCAAATGGATTTTGGTGATTTGCAGAATTTGCAGATTTCCAGATTACATCTCAGGAGTTCACTAGAGGACCACCTATGGAGTTCCTGCTAGAGGTACAGCCGTCCAGGGTACCATAACCTGCGGACCCAGCTTCAAGGATCCAGATGGTGACATTGACCTGACCTGAAGTTTCTTCTGACAATACAGAAGCCTACGAGCGTCAGAAGGGTGAGATAATCTGGACTGGCCAATGTTTTACAGTTTGTATTGGGCCCTGTGCAGTCACCCTCTTGCTTCATGTATATAAAGGCATTACCCAATTAATTTATCCATGTTACACATTCCCAACCCTTTCTGACGTCATTGCTCTTTCTTGCCTTGTGTCTCTCATTTGTGATTCCAGGACTCTGACTCCAAGAGCCACAAGTGGAGGATTTACTTTTTTTTTTGCAATATTCAACAGTAATGTACCTTTCACCAGGACTCAGACAGACTTGAGAGTTCTTATGCCTGGGTCTTTTGTTTCTGGGACTCTGGAAAGAGCCACAGACCCATGACTCTAACGCAGTTGCCCCCAGCCAAGGTCATTGTTTTTATTAGTATTGGTTAGTAAGGGCACCCATCTGTATAACATCAAGGACTGCCCTTGAAACTCTAGATACTTATGTCCACAGATAGCCAGTGTTTCTAGCCTAGGCACTGTATTGAATTGTATACAATTGTGTCCTTAATATTGTCTCTCCACAGCAATTGGAGGGAGGAAGTCAGAATGACCTGTCTCTTTGGGCATCTGTTGCCAGGCTACCAGGAGAGACCACAAGCACAGCTGAGGACATCCTGCCTTCAATAAAGGGGGTGTGCAATACCCCAGACCTGGGGGTATCTGCAATTGTTGCTTTGTTCTGTATTATAATGTTATCTACTTTTCTTTGCACTGGCTGTGCATTCTAGCAGGGGATATGGATGGAAAAAGGATGGCAAGGAACAGGACTAACCATCCTGCTCCTTCCCATTTGGTAAGAGTGGGCTAGTCATGCTTCCTGTCAGGAGGGGGAGTTCCTATTGTAGATAGAGAAGGGAGAGGAAGCAAACTGCTGAGTTCCTGCTCCGTGGAAAGATTCTCCAGAGAGACCAACTCAATCCTGTCTTAACAAAACACTTGAGAAAAAAGAGAGAAGTGTACACAGAAAAATCCTGTATTTCAGATACTGCTGCAAGGTAAGGGACTATGGCTCAAATACTCATCACCCAAAACTAATGACATTCATGTACATTCCATATTTTGCGGAACAGAACAGCTGGCCCCTAATAGAACAGTACTATCTTTGTCCGTAATGTGGACAATAATAGGACATGTTCTAGTTTTTTTCGGAACAGGCATATGGACATATGGAAACTGAATGCACGCGGAGTAACTTCCGTTTTTTTTGCGGACCCATTGAAATGAATGGTTCCACGTACAGTCCATAAAAAAAAACAATGAACGGATACGGAAAGAAAATACGTTCATGTATATGAGCCCTAAGCCATATTTTGTCTGAACCTGAACCTGGAAAAACATACACATAAGTACTAAGTTGCAGCCATTGAACCTTCCTCCACATCTACTTAACGGATGCCAGAAACTGCACTTTAAATCTGCTGCTATTGGATGCACCATAAGTTTTATTTTGCACTAAAAGAGGGTGTTATAGATTTACTTCTAGCCTCTTTCTTCAAACTACATTTCCACTGAACTGATCATCACTACCACTCCCATTATCTGCACTGACTACTCCGGGGCTTGCTCTACATCCAAGACACAAGCTCTCAGACTGCAAGCTGCACTCAAAATGGTGTGATCAAAAGGATCTTCCAAAATCCTGCCTCCTGATTGGCACATAGACTGTTGTTAAAACTTCAGATTTCTTCAGAATCTATTAATTCATCTCTACTACTCTCCTTCCCTGCACAATGACCTCTGTACGGGTCATAGAGCACGCCTAAAAGAAGAAGTCAATAAATCTCTCATGTCTGTTGTAGCCTGTGCTCCATGTGACTGTTGTAAAGCATATCTCTACTGTTGATAGCAGTTTGGGTAAGATGGCTGCTCCCATAATCATGTACAGAAAATATATTTAAAAATTTACAATAAGAAAATAAAAATGGATTAGAAAAAGGCTTAGGTTTAAAATTTATCTGGTTAATTAGTAAAAGCTGACTTGTTCAGGGGACGTTTTCTGTACATTTAATGGCTATGGAATTGACCTGAACATGGTGACACATTGTAGAAATCACTTGGGAATGTAGAAATATCTGGGCAATGTATCTACAATTTATTTGAACACTATTTGTTACTATATATTCTGGAACTCCATGCACTAATTATATCTGGATGCTCTATGACACTTTTCATCTGACCTCTGTATGGCACAATTTATTCTGGCACCGTATGATGATTTATTTATATGACGTGCGGAAGAGCCACTTAATATTCACCAGTGATTATGATAATGTCCTTTATAACATGAAAAAGAAAAAAAGCCAAAAGGCGAAACCCTAGCTTGGGTAAGAGACTTTGTGTGCCGCATGTTGCTTCTGAAGTTTTTAAGATAGGTTTTTACTTTGAAGAATATGTGAGTATAATAAAATACCTAGATAATGACTCTACTAGGGATGAGCAAACCGAACCGTAACGAACCAGATTCGTTACGAACTTTCCCAAAAGTTCGGTTCGTCACCGAACCGAATTTTGAGAAAGTTCGCAACGAATCTGGTTAAAATAAATGCGACTCAAAATATACGCATATTTGAGAATGTACGCTAATGCGTACGCTAATGCGTATGAATTCATAAAATGCGTACACATTAGTGAACATTCTCAAATATGCGTATATTTAGGGTATGGAATATGCCATATGCCATACCCTAAATATACGCATATTTGAGAATGTTCACTAATGTGTACACACATTTTATGAATTCATACGCATTAGCGTACGCATTAGTGTACATTATTAAGTAGCGTACCTTTGACAACGCTAGACTGTATGTTTGTTACTTGAGTAGGAATGTTCGCAGACGCAGTGTATGAGTACGCTAATGCGTACATATTCAGTTAAGTAGCGTACCTTTGACAACGCTAGACTGTATGTTCGTTACTTGAGTAGGAATGTTCGCAGACGCAGTGTATGAGTACGCTAATGCGTACATATTCAGTTAAGTAGCGTACCTTTGACAACGCTAGACTGTATGTTCGTTACTTGAGTAGGAATGTTCGCAGACGCAGTGTATGAGTACGCTAATGCGTACATATTCAGTTAAGTAGCGTACCTTTGACAACGCTAGACTGTATGTTCGTTACTTGAGTAGGAATGTTCGCAGACGCAGTGTATGCGTACGCTAATGCGTACATATTCATTGAGTTAAGTAGCGTACCTTTGACAACGCTAGACTGTATGTTTGTTATTTGTGCGGGAATGTTCGCATTAGCGTACGCATTAGTGTAAATTCTCAAATATGCGTATATTTTGTGTCGCCGTTGTTGAAGTCACTTGGATTTTTTCCACTTTTTTCATTGTAATAGCAACTGCAAGTAAACTAAACTATACCCTATCTGACTCCCATTATTGTTGCAGCAATTATTCAGCCGTTATAGCATGGTTCGTTTTAGGTTCGGTTCGTACGAATCCGAACTTCACGAAAGTTCGCCGAAGCGAACCGAACTTTTCAAAAGTTCGCTCATCCCTAGACTCTACATCTGGTAGTGTTGAACTAGTGTCTTTTTATTTTAAGGCCAACTATTGAGGGATGCTGCTAAGAAAGCACTTCAAGATAATTGGTGCTTCACCAGAACGTGGAAATATATTGGAACAGTGATGTTGGAATAGTAAGTTCCTCTGAACCTTGGATTACCATATACTGGACTATGTACAGTGGTAAAACAATTTCTTCTAATTGACTACAGGTAGAGATGAGCGAATTCGTATCGAATCTTGGAAATTTTTAGCTGCGAAGCGAAATCCGAATATTAGGTGATTCGCTTCGGCTTTGTGCGCATTCGCTACGTAGTTTATCCTATAAATTATAAGCTATTGCTACGTATAAGTTACTGTATACGCTGTTGCGTACAAATTCAATTCATTAGCGAAATTTTACTGTTAGTTCGTTTATCGTGTGGAAAAGCCCGGGAAGAAAGCGGTCACCTGACCTAGTGGGCAGGACTTGCTCTGATTGGCTCAGGCTCGGTACGCCAGTGACGCATCACTTCTGCTGCGACTGCTGAGACGAGCAGAAGCACTGTGTGTGAAGTTCTGAGACTCTGAGACCTGTTTTGTGAAAATTGGGGTGCAATTGCTCTGGGAATCGATATTACGCATATCAGGGATACTGCAGGGCAAGTGCAGGGCCAGTTCAGGGCTAGTAATTAATCAGGCAGGGAGAGAGAGACGGGGAGAGATAGGGAGATACAGGGAGATATAGGGACAAAGACCAGCTGCAGGGCCACAGAATGGATTGAAAAATGTCTTGAATGGATAAGCAAAAGGGGTCCAGTTCCAGCCAGACCTCGAGCTCTAAAAAAAAGGAGAAGGTGGCACAGGGCAGAAGTGCCAAAGGACCTGTAGCCGGAGCATCTACTAGTAGTATTCACAATACTTGGCCGTTGTTCCACCAGGCTAACCCACCAAGGCGCAAAATTATAGTGGAGGAGAAATGGAAAAGGTAGTGGAATGGATGGCACGCTCATCTCAGTCTCAGCCGGATGATCTGCTGTCATCTGCTGATACAGTATCCATAAGAAGGCAGGGCTCAGACTCAGAGCGTTCCTCCTGCTCCACCATTCCTCTGCAGCAAAGCCCGTCATATTCGTACACACTTTGTACGCTTATGCGTATGTGTTCAAAGAGGTTGCGTACCTTTTTACCTGAACGTTCGTTATTAGTGCGCGAATGTTTGCTAAAAGCCATATATTTACGTATATTGTGTACGCAAATTCAACGAATCTATTCGTTCGAATATACGAATCTTAGGAAAAGTTTGGTGAATGTTCGGCAAATAAAATTTTGTATGATTCGCTCATCTCTAACTACAGGGGTACAATTTCCCCTTATGGAGAGCTCCTAGTAGGTGTAAAGAGTCTTATAGGCCAGGCAATGACCCTCTGGGAAGAAACATGAACATTAGAACTCTTTCCAAAAAAAGAAAAGAATGCTGAGCCTCTAATGCCACCAGTTGGAAGGTAGCTATCTTATAAGGTTAGCACTGACTTTTAGGAAAGTTACCTTACATCTGGTGCCATTAGAAGCTCAGTTATTCTTTTCTTTTTTGGAAACAGAGCTCATTTACATTCTAAAAGGCTATTCATGTTTAGCTTTCATAGACATACTCTGGGTTATCAGAATTTTCAACCAGTGCTCTACAAAACTTCAAGCTCATTATTCTTATAATCAGTTAAGGGGCCTATTAAACTGTTCCCCACAAATGTTATTGGTAGGATCAATAACTAAAGGTTGACTTTTGGCTTACATTTTGTATTCTCAGACAAAGGCAGTTACTAAAAGAAATATTGGACAATATGGCACGGCATAAGCATACGTAACTCTAATGTAGACATTTTTCCGTTGTCTCTTGCAGAAGAAATGGTTCTAACAGCAAACTATGTTATGTGGTGTTGCAGAATAAGTGAGTTGATTACTGAACTAAAACTTTTATGGATCAATTAGAACAAAGTGCAATGCATCACTCGAAGAGGAACAAATGCATAAAAGAAAATTGTAATAAAACAGGATGGGGTAGCAGGGACCATGCAGCTAGTATCATAATGGTGTATAGCTTTACTGTACGCTGTGAGCAGAGGCGCACAGATCTTATTTAACTACTGATAATGAGAACTACTGGGGTTTTATAACACGGTCCTTTCTCAGTTTTCTGAAGGCCATAATACTGGACAAAGGTGTCTGTAATCTTCTGTGAAGTCAGAAGTTTAACCTTATGGATTCTCGACATTGTTCTACCAGAGCCTCCCCAGTTAGAACATAGATATGTCTGAGGTCTTTCATTGGTTTGGGTCCATGCCAAAATTAAAAATTCATCTCAGTTAATGTTTGATTTGATTACACAGTATAAGATTTAGATAAGCACAAATAGAGTCAATTATATTGAAATATAAATGAACACATCTGTTAAAGCTACCTCCCCAGCTGGATCTCTAAAAAATGATTGAAGAGCATTGGTTTACAGTTTAGACCATCTCTAAGAGGTAATTTAGCATCAAATTCCCTTATCTTTATGCTTTGCCACATACACCTCTTTGTTTTCGTTCATAGGCCATAACAAGTCTCTATCTATACATTAACCCATTATATCGGTTTCCTAAAAACATTTCTACAGGATAGGTGAAAAATGTATTATTGCTGAGAATCTGACCTCTGGATCCCCCGCCAATCATGACAACTAGGTTCTCAGGGTTTCAATGTGCATGTGTTACCACTACTCTTTTCACTGTCTATGGAACTGATACAGCTGAGTACAGCAGCCACGGTCAATCATGCACATTTTATGAAGGGTATTGTGAGTTCTAGAGCATAATTTAAACACGTTGGGTTTGGATCTATTTCCTGGAGAGCTACAACATCAGGGTACCTGGTGGATAAAATCCCAAGTGACTGGGTTGGGACAATGGGCCTATTAAATCCAACCCCACCCAGTGAAATGGATTGTGAAGGGGATCTGCGTTGGGGGCCTCACACCCATAGGCAGGTGTCACATGAGGTTACTAATTTCTTGATTTCAAGGGAAACCAGTAACAGAAAAACCTGCTCATAACCCTGCCCAACGTTTTAGGTTGGCTCACAGCTTTAGTATCACCCACTAGTATATTTTGCAGTCACAACCGATGCTTATCCAGACCATATACACCACGATCAAAGAGCATGGATCCAACTCCAACCAGCAACAATCCTATCATCCCCTAGTCAGTGTCCTGAGTACCCCAATGCTGCCCCCAGGTTTAAGCTTGTGCCTCTGAGAAAACTTCCCCTAATGCTAACTTTGTATTGGTGGATGTATTTCCCTGAGGTCGAGCCACTCACCTGAGACTATACGTGAGACCCCCTGTGGGGACGGCATCTCTGGATCTACCCGTCATCATCCACATAATGGAGTAATGGGTGGTAGAACAATGGCTTAATTGAGGTACCCAACACACTAACAAGGGTAATGGACTGATTGCTTTACTCTCATTTCCAATCTCATAACGAGTCTTATGTACACATGGTTCTATAGTGCCCTAGAGAAGGGGTACTTTGAAGTCTAGACATTTGTGAAAATTTTCCCTGTTCCCCCTACGCACAGACATCAACTTCTTACTTTATTTTACTACTGTTTATTACTGTGTAACTGCATTTTATGTGTTGTGATATATATCCTGTTTATTTGCAATGTATTTGCAAGGCTCTGTGGAAAGGGTTAATGTCCAGTGTCGGACAGGCATGGCTAGGGCCCCACCAGTAAAATTAATTCTGCTACATTCAATGTACAGCTACATTCAAATATTACCTGCTCACACAGTGGTAGCAACAAGACACTACAAGGTGGTGCAGATTACTAGGAAAAGAGGATACTGTCTGGCATAGTTCTGTACCCAGAAATCATCTCAACCAACCGATGCTTCTATAATAATAGTTTGTTAACCTACCCATTTTTTATACTGACATAAGCTGTTTGAGGTGTTGTATGTTACCTAGCTACATGTACTACTTGTGCAGGAGGTGGGGGACTAGGGGCCCACCTTGCTCAGGGGCTCACCTGGGGATTCACCTGTTCCCCTGTGGGCCAGTCCGAGCCTACTGAGAGACTTTTGGGACTTTGAATGAAAATAGATAATTTTCCACAGCTACTAAAAGGTTTAAAGAAGAGCATGTTTTAGAGGGAAAAATACTTGTTTACCACCAAAACCAAATAGACTGACCCTTTGAATGTCTGGTTTAGCTCTGTGGTTATGTCTGAAGACCTTTTTTTGTCTGGAAAAACTGCTGTGTCATTGCCACTGTATCATTTAATCTCTAATGTAAGTCTATGATGGGAGTTGTAATTTTGTAACTGTTTTTGCTGAGTTTCTCCATGCCACCCCTCCCACTAGAAGGTTCTAGTTCTGCCAGAAACTGTATATAAGGAGAGCAGTCAGAGCCCCTAGTGTTCCTTAGTTAGGGATCAATGCTTGGAGGGGGAGACTCTGCCAGTCTGCATGAGTGACAAAAATTGACATGTGGACGCTGAGCCACAGACCATGGGTCACCAGCCCGGTGACCAAGGAATCACCCAGACTACTGAGCTACAGACTGTGGGCCTCCAGCCTTTTACCATGGTACCAGCCTTTTGAGTGAGAAGGGGACAGCTAGCCCTTTCTTCACCATCAAGCTCTTCTTCTGCCAGGAAGAAGACTGGAGAAGCCAGCCCTATGCTTCACCTGTATTGTTTTACACCTGACTTCCTCCACTAAAGAAGCACACTGGTTTACTGCAGACCCTGACTCTCTGGACTTATTTCTCATTGGCATGCATCATGCCTTACCATCCCTTGCAGAGAGCAGCAACACAGGGTGACACCTTGACAGTGTCCAGGGGGTCCAGTGTAGCATTGGGTCCACCCCAAACCCAGCTAGTGAAACCCCAGCGTCTGGATTAGCATGGCATGTGTATGCATGGACTGTGTCTCCCACGGCTCCCCTCCCATCCACTAACAAAGTTTATTATGCTCCTGTCACGACAGGGGAAAAGTGAGCCCTGACTTCAACCCCACCTCTGACCCTAACTACTTGCATGACCTGGACTAGGCAACGGTGTACAAGTAGACAACAGTCCCTAACCTAGGTAACTGCTGGGGAAGGAGAGAAAACAGGAGAAAATAATAAACAAAACAGAACCACAAGAATAATTAAGGTCACCGAGCCAAGGTCAAAACCAGGAGAATACGTAAATGACCAAGGGAGATCCAAAAGTCAATTCCTATAACACGCCAAGGTCAAACCTAGAAAAATTGAGCGCCGCAAATATCTGCCGGCGCTCGTATCCCCCACCTGCTCATTGCCAAGGGGAGGGGGAGGACGCCGGCTGCACATAGACTGACAGCGCACCGGGTCCTCCCCACTCCTGTCATCATGGAGACGAGGACGCACTCCGCGTCCTCGCTCCTTCACAACAGCGGAAGTCCGGCGGCGCAGCACTGAGGACCGCCGGCTTCCCATGACAGCACCCTAAAATACCAGAAAAGGAATATACTTGATAAACCACAACAATAAAACTCAACATGACCGACGCTCTGTGCTGGAAAAACTTTCCATCGCTTAGAGCTGTGGATTCTGCTCTAAGTACATTGGTCCAGTAATCTTTGGTCCACAGCTAGCTATTCACAAAGATCAAAAAATAATTTTTAGCCCAAAATGAGTAAAATGCAAAAAATTGCCCCTGAAGGTGTACATAGTAGTGTTGAGCAAATCGAAGTCCACTTCGATCCAAATTTCAGGATAAATTTAATTTGCTGAATTTCCTTGTGCTTCATGGTAGCAAATCAGTTTAACCTGAAATAGTGCAAAAACAAAAAAATAAATCATACCTGTTCCATTTGCTCGCGACGAGCTGGCCGCCACCATCTTGCTTGAACATCTCGGCTGAAATTCCATTCACGTTGACATATGACGTCACCACACCGACTGGTGTCATGAAGTCATCTGGGGCCGCACAAGATTTCGTGCCAGATCTTCAAGCAAGATGGCGGTGGCCAGCCCGTCGCGAGCAAATGGAGCAGGTAAGTATGATTTATTAATTTTTTTATACCATGTTATGTACATCAGATGCCGCAATCATGTATGAATGCGGCATCTGAGTGGTACAATGACGGGGGCGGTGCAATCGCAGCTCCCTATCATTGCACCCACTATTTGCAAAGAAATGTGCTTTGTGACAAAGTAATTAGTCACAAAGCACATTTTTTTGTAAAAAATTTGGCAGCCTATACTTCGCTGACCTCTAGTACATAGCCTTTAAGGCCATGACCACATGGTCAGGAAGCCAAAATCAGGAGTGGATGAAAACAGAAGAGAATGTATAAAGGACAAATAGAACATCACCTATTTTTTAAATTCACTCCTGGTTTTGGCTTCCAAAACTGCATCAAGAAACCTGACTGTGTGGTTGTATCCTAACTTCTTTGTTCTCTAAAAATAAAATATGCCTGAAATATATCCTAGTGCGGTGTTTCAACACAGAGCAATTAGTACACTGCTGAGATATCATAGCAAGCCATATCATCTGCAAGCAGGAACAGAATGAACAGGTCAAGCTGGTGACAACAGTCTGTTGTGTAATTACCGCAGACTCAATACTTGCTATTTCTTACTTATTGCAGGAGACGGGGTTGGAAACAAACCTTTCCCTCAGGCGCTGTCTCACCTCTTAGGGCTTGGAGTCTGTAGACATCAACAGTCTGGCCTCAGTCTGCGGGGAATAGACTGAATTACTTTTACCAGCCACACTTACTAAAAAATATATGCCGATGAAAAATATATGTCTAAATCCTACCATTGGGGCTGTTATCTGAGATGGCACATAGCTATCTTAAGTTCCCACCAGAAATTATTAAGGACAAGGGGGGCTAGCTTAAAAACACCGTTCTCAGGACTAGAAGCTTTGCACATTGTTAACCCCTTAGTGACCAGCCTGTTTTGGGCCTTACTGACCAAAGCATTTCTCTTTGTCGGGTTCCAAGAGCTATGATTTTTTCATTTTTCGGTCTATGCAGCTGTATGAGGGCTTGTTTTTTGCGGGAAAAGTTGTAGTTTTTAATGGTGCCATTTTGGGGTACACATAACTTTCTGATTAACTTTTATTAACTCGTTCTGGGAGGGAGATGGGAAAAACTGCAATACTGCCACTGCGTTGTTACGTTATAAATTTTACGGCGTTAATTTTTTAGTATAAATAACATAAGATTTTTATTCTATGGGTCAATACAATTACAATGATACCAAATACATATAGTTTTACAACTTTTTTTGCAATAAAACCCTTTTTTTTAAAAGAAAAAAAATGTTTTTGCATTGCCTCTTCCCAAGACCCTTAACTGTTTTTTATTTTTCTTTCTATGGAGTTGTGTGAGGGCTTGATTTTTTGCGGGATGACTTGTATTTTTGATTGGTATCATTTTGGAGTAAATGAGGCTTTTTGATCACTTATTATAACGTTTGTTTGGTGGCAACTAAGAATAAATTAGCAATTCTGTCTTTTTTAAATTTTTTATTTTTACTTTGTTCACCATAGGGGATAATTTATGTGATATTTATGTAGTCTGGGTCATTATGGACGTAGCTATACCAAACATATGGAGGAGGGGTTTTTTTTGCAATTTTTTTTATTGAAAAGCGTTTTTTTACCACTTGGGGGCTATTACAAACAGTATTTTGATTGCTTTTAAAATGCAATGCATTATCCCTATAGTGCATTGCATTTTAATGGCAATGTTATTCTAACATTGAAATTACTCAAGGCTGGTCTGGGGCCTTCATAGCCCCCAGCCAGCCTTCCCACACATCTCCACCCCACTGTCGCATTTGCGCAGTGCCGATGGGAGAGAGCACTTTACATGCGGCGCCATAGTCTGCTGCATGTAAAGGGTTAAACAGCCCGGATCGACACTCCTGCCAGTCCGGGCTTTTAGAGCAGGGCTGCAGCTCTCATGTGAGAGACTGGCCCCCACAACCCGCTGCACAGTGGACCTGTTCAGCGCTTAGACTGGGCCGCCGTAAAAAAGCGGTGACCCAGCCTAAGGTCCCTTAGTGACCGCCGTAAAAACATGTATGGGTGGTCACTAAGGGGTTAAACTTAGCCAGGACAGTAAGCGTATATCGTCACTCTTAGGCTCAGTTCACATTTCACTTATTTGGTCAGTTATGGGTCAAAAACACAGAACAGATGCAGATATTTTCATCATCATCGAATCCTGATGCAATATACTGACCATCTGATAGAGGCCTTATAGATGCTCCAAAGAGAGGATGTGTTGTGTTTTTCTTTTTTTTTTCTGACAGATAAAAGAAGGGTAAAATAAATGGTGATATCAATAAGGCTAAACAGGGACACTAGTGACTCGTCATAGAGTGGGGAGGGTGACAACTGCATGAGGAGTCAACACAGTGGCCCAGTCACAGAGTGGTGAGGTGGCAACAGCATGAGTTGTCAACATAGTGACCCAGTCACACAGTGTGGAGGTGGGGGGCAACAGCATGAGGAGTCAACATAGTGGCCCAGTCACAGAGTGGGGAGGTGGGAGCAACAGCAGTGGTAGTAACAGCACAAGATGGTGACAGTAGAAGAAGACAGCAACAGGTGTGTGGCATCAGGCAAGTGGCAGCATGAGAATAGTGGCTGAAGCATGTGGCCAGAAGTAACGGGTCGTTTGTCACAATGTTCTGATGTGGCAGCACACTGCAGTCAGAACATTACTGTCAGAATGATCTAGTCTCATCCCTCAGGCACCGGTTTGTGGAAATCCTGATTTATCCTTGTCTGATTCATCTTTCTAAAGGTTAGTTTCTCAACATTTGTGTTGAAAGGCGAGTTCTCTTTGGGGTAACTATGCCCCCTGTCCCACTAAACACCCACTCTGATGCCACACTACTGGTTGGGCAGAAAAGCTGGTCCAGGGCAAACTCAGCCAGTTGTGGCCACAATTCAAGTTTGGCTGCTCAGTAGTCCAGGGGATCTTGGATCTGGGGTGACAGAGTGCAGTCCAAGTATGCCACCACTTGCTGGTTCAGATTCTGCTCCAGGTCCTGCTACTGCTGGCTGATTTCTTCAGTTGGCGGGTGAAGAAACATGATCATCAGAGACTTGAGACTCAAGTTACTGCTGATGGAGCTGGTGCTGCTCCTGCCCTCCCACCCAACCCCTCCAGCAGTCATGGCAGTGGATCTATTAAACAAGGTGGACACCACAATAACAGTAAAAATAGACAGCTTATTCACCCCGGTTTCAGAATCAAGGTCTATTGGAATATCTTATCTATTAAACTAGGTGGGGGCCCCAATAACAGTAGAAATAGCTTATTCACCCCAAATTGAGAATCAAGGAGTAATAGAATTGCTTATGTATTAAACAAGGTAGACACCCCAATAACAGTTTAAGGGGGTTGTCTCACTTCAATAAGTGGCATTTATCTTGTAGAGAAAGTTGATACAAGGCACTTACTAATGTATTGTGATTGTCCATATTGCCTCCTTTGCTGGCTGGATTCATTTTTCCATCACATTATACACTGCTCATTTCCATGGTTACAGACCACCCTGCAATCCATCAGTGGTGGTTGTGCTTTCACACTATTGGAGAAAGCGTCAGCCTCTCTGCTGACAGAGACCATTGGAGTGCACATAGGCTGGTGCTTTTTCCTACAGTATATTGTGCAAGCACGACCACCACTGATGGATTGCAGGGTGGTCTGTAACCATGGTAACGAGCACTGTATAATGTGATAGAAAAATGAATCCATCCAGCAAAGGAGGCAATATGGATAATAACAATATATTAGTAAGTGACTTGTATTAACTTTCTCTACATGATAAATGCAAATTACTGAAGTGAGACAACCCCTTTAATTACACAGCTTAGTCACCCCAATTTGAGAATCAATGACTAACGGAATTGCTCATCTATTAAAAATGAAACTTAAAAAATGGGAAATTGCAGTGTCTTTTAAGAGTTAAAATAATATTTACTATTTACAACCCCTTTTAGACCTTACCCAAAGTTATTAACAATTGAATAGCCATACAGTATATTACCAGACAGTCCCCCTACAACAAATGGTATACATTTTCACAATAAAAACACTTAAAATTGTGTATTTGTGTTCCATCCGTTCCAAGCCACATCACATTTTTAGTTTCCCGCCAATGTTGCTGTATGAGGGCTTGGTTTTTGTGAGAAGACTTGTAGATTTTGCTTTTCCTAAAGATGCTTTTCTTATTTCAAGAAACATCTCTTAAGCTATGAGATGTAAATCAACACGTCTTCTACTCCGCTTCTTCCTCTCACAATAATAATCCCTACGGCTTCATCTAACATTTTTCATCCAAGCCTGCATTTCCCCCCTTTTTGTTACCTATTTGGAAGCTCGGAACAATAGACAACACCTGCTGAATATATTTTTGCTTTTGATGGTATCACGCTGCTGTGCTGCTTGTGACTTTTGTCATCCCGTTACCATGGCAAATTGACAGAAACCATTCTTGGGGTCCCTCGGGACCGTCTGTTGCTTCCAGCATCCCTATCCTTTAGAAGCTAAATGACTTACATGCAGAACATTTATGACAGTTCGGGAGGCCCCTGTTGGCTAATTTTCAGACCTCAATTCGTTGTCACTGACTTTTTCTGGTAATCCATTATGTTGCTGGAGAGATTGTGATAGTGTCAGCCTTAGAGATTAACGTAAAACTCAGACACACACAGCCAAGGGAATATGTGCACTAGAGGAAGAGATGAGTATTTATGGCGGGAAGGAGACAGTAGGACGGTTAGAAAGAAGACAAATATCTTCCTGGAAACAAAGGTCACTTTAAAGAACAAGGGTATAGGTTTACTATTTTTCAGGAAAAATGTATTTTTCCACTTTTTTCAATACATGTGATGACCCCTAAAGTTGTGAAATCTAATATTTATTTGCATTCAAGTACCACTAGTACCATTGCATCTGAGAGTCCTCCTCAAATTGCCTTTATTAAGTCATATGAGATCCACCAAAAATCTAAATGTATGGGCAAACCCTGACAATCCTTCAACATCTCTTGTTAGAAATGTTGGATCTTTCCTAATTTGATCCTTAAAAGGGGTTTCCAAGGTTTTCCTGTCCTCTGGATAGGTCATCAATACCTGATTGGTGGGGGTCTAACACCCGGGACCCTGTCGCTCAGCTGTTTGAGAAGGCACTGGCTCTCTTATGAGTGTCTTGGCCTTCTCTGTGCTTATCAAGCACAGCACCATACATTGTATAGAGGCTGTGCTTGGTATCGCGCTCAGCCCCATTCACTTCTGTGTATCGCGCTCAGCCCCATTCACTTCTAGGCCATGTGCTCTTAGGCCATGTGACCAATGAACATGTCATCACTAGAGGAAGCAATATGGACAATCACAATACATTAGTAAGGGGCTTGTATTAACTTTCTCTACATGATAAATGCCATTTACTGAAGAGAGACAACCCCTTTAAACCCCCTGTGGTAAAAGCTCTGCAAAGGGTGTCTGGTGGCCACCTACATCGTTCTCTCTATTGAGCATGCATGATCTGAATATTATATCTGGGTACTTACATAACAGTTGTCCTCAATAGTGTTAGGCTTACAGCTATTGAATGTGTATGCCCAGCTAATCATTCACCTAAAGCACGGGTGGCACATCAGTTTCTATGACAATTACATTAGTAGGTAGCACAACTGGTGGCTTCAGTGTATTTTATATGAGTATTTTTTTGTTGAACCTGCCTTTTTTTTGTTAGTATGTAACATAGTAACATAGTAACATAGTTTTTCTGTCCATCCAGTTCAGCCTGTTTTCCTACAAGTTGATCCAGGGGAAGGCAAAAAATGTGAGGTAGAAGCCAACTTTAGGGGGAAAAATTCCTTTCCGACTCCAGTCAGGCATCAGATAAGACGCTCTAACTATACCTGTGTTAATCCAGGAACCATCAACACCTTAAAGGCCATGGGGGCAATTTTTTATTACTGCATTTTACTGTATGATAGCTAGTTTTTTGTGGGATGGGTTAACATTTTCATGTCAACCCATTTCGGGATACAACTTTTTGTTCCATGTTTTAGAAGGCAACGTGACCAAAAAGACAACATTATTTTTTCATTTTTATTGTTTACAATATTTGGTAATAGGGGGCCTGCTATTGGCTGCTCCCCCCTTCGCTGGATGTTTTGATTCGCGTCATGGGGAGAAGCAGCGGTGGCCATGCAGGGACGCGGGTACTGGTGAATGGGTAAGTATCGCCTATAGGAGGGGCCCAGGCATTGTGGGGGGTATTTGTACTATTGCATAACCCCTTTAATTTATGACAAGGCGCATTTGCAGCAACTGCGTGGGAGGAAGGACTCTAGAATAGGAGTGGTAGTTGGTCCGGCAAAAATGAGTATGCACACGGTTCACAGTGGCAATCCTCACACCAGTAACGTCCTAGGGCTGTGCAGTGACAGAAGGGTGCACACTTTCTTCCCTTAGGGCACACTCTGGTGTTGGGGCTTCTGCTGGGTGGTAGTTGGGGTACCCTTGGTGTAAAGTGTTTCGGCAGGGTGCGAGGCAGGAGTATGGATGCAGGTGCAATGGCCAGCATATGATAAGTCAGTTAGTGACCAGGCCAGTTGAAAAGAAATAAGTCACTCTTTACTAATGGCAGAATAGAGTAGTAGCACATCTAACAATATCAAGGCCCAGTTCCATGCAAATCACAATGCAAATCTTACTCAATACCACTGTATGGAGAGCAGCAATGATGGAGGTTGTGGTACTCTCATATCTCTATCTTTTCTAAAGTCTCTCTGCCCACATAACCTTAGGCTGGCAAAAAGATTCTTGGTAGATGCTGTATTTCCCAAGCTGAAGAGTACAGAGTTACGGCTGGCCAAACCAAGTGGAAATGTGTGCTGGCAATGTTCCCTCTCACAGCAGTCAGGTCTTTGTGAGCCTTCAATGTGCTCAATACCTTGCTGACTGACTCCAATGCACAGCCTTGCCGATTCTGGAACTTCTAATCTTCCTTCTGTTTCTCTCTGGCGCAATTTGGATAACTATAACTGTCTCAGAGAAGATGGCTCTGTGAGATGCAGGCTTAAGACTGAAGAGAATACAGACATGTGTCCTCTTAGTAGTACAGCTAGGCTAGATTCTCTCTACTGACTAGGTGTGGACCCAAGTCCATCTCTCAGCATTCTAAATGAGCTGGTTCAAGGTTGTTAATCCTGACCTATCCATACAGTACTATTAAGTATTTGGACCAGAGGCGTAGCTAGAGGTTCAGCACAGGGGGGGCGAAACATACTTGAGTGGGCCCCCCACTTAGTGGCTTCCCAAACGCACGTTTCCAACTTCACAGGCACATACTACTAGTTGTGGTTATAATATTGTATTAGAAAAATGACTGTATAAACTGCTAGATCATCTATGCTGTTAAGTACAGTACAATAGACTTTCTACATTCCCTACTCTAAATACTCTACCACATAATGCAGTAAAATATAGGAGCAATAGCAGTAAAAAACAAGGGGACTCCTATGTTAAAGGAAATCTGTCCCCAGCTTTTACATCACTAAACTAACAGTCCCGTGCCCAATCAGACCTCAGATAAGCTTAATGTGCCCCCATCAGACCTCAGATCAGCAAAATGTGTCCCCATCAGACTTCAGATCAGCAGAATGTGCCCCCATTAGTCCTCACATCAGCCTACTGTGCCCCCATCAGACCTCAGATCAGCGTATTGTGCCTCCATCAGACCTCAGATCAGCGTACTGTGCCCCATCAGACCTCAGATCAGCGTATTGTGCCCCCCATCAGACCTCAGATCAGCCTATTGTGCCCCCATCAGACCTCAGATCAGCCTATTTTGCCCCCATCAGACCTCAGATCAGCGTATTTGCCCCATCAGACCTCAGATCAGCAGAATGTGCCCCCATTAGTCCTCACATCAGCCTACTGTGCCCCATCAGACCTCAGATCAGCGTGTTGTGCCTCCATCAGACCTCAGATCAGCGTACTGTGCCCCATCAGACCTCAGATCAGCGTATTGTGCCCCCATCAGACCTCAGGTCAGCAAAATATGCCCCCATCAGACCTCAGATCAGCAAAATGTGCCCCCATCAGACATCACATCAGCAGAATGTGCCCCCATCAGACCTCAGATCAGCGTATTGTACCCCCATCAAACCTCAGATCAGCAGAATGTGCCCTCATGAGACCTCAGATCAGCATATTGTGCCCCCATGAGACCTCAGATCAGCGAATTGTGCCCCCATCAGACCTCACATCAGCCTACTGTGCCCCCATCAGACCTCAGATCAGCAGAATGTGCCCCCATCAGACCTCACATCAGCCTACTGTGCCCCATCAGACCTCACATCAGCGTATTGTGCCCCATTAGACTTCAGATCAGCGTATTGTGCCCCATCAGACCTCACATCAACATATTGTTCCCCATCAGACCTCAGATCAGCAGAATGTGCCCCCATCAGACCTCACATCAGCCTACTGTGCCCCATCAGACCTCACATCACCCTACTGTGCCCCCATCAGACCTCAGATCAGCGTATTGTGCCTCCATTAGACCTCAGATCAGCGTATTGTGCCCCCATCAGACCCCAGATCAGCGTATTGTGCCCCCATCAGACCTCAGATCAGCAGAATGTGCCCCCATCAGACCTCAGATCAGCATATTGTGCCCCATCAGACCTCAGATCAGTGTATTGTGCCCCCATCAGACCTCAGATCAGCGTATTGTACCCCCATCAGACCTCACATCAGCCTACTGTGCTGCATCAGACCTCAGATCAGCGTATTGTGCCCCATCAGACCTCACATCAGCCTACTGTGCCCCCATCAGACCTCAGATCAGCCCACCCAGCCACATAAGCTTAAAATAAAAAATCTTTATGGAAGCGCTCACTTGTATGTATAATGCTTCATGTGGGCAGCTACCGCCAGTACCATCTATGCTTACTGAGAGAAGAGTGTGATTATCCTTCCCTCATTGGCCTCCTAAATAAGTCAAGGACCATAAGTATACCATCAAGTAGAACTGGCATCTTCATTAGAAGGGTGCAGATTTTGCTGTAGAAAATTCTGCGACTGAACATCACTTCCGTTTATCTCAAAGGTATTATTTTTAGTGTTGATTGAGCACCATAGTGCTCGGGTGTTCGGGTGCTCGGGTCGAACACTAGGCAGTGCTCGAGTGCTCAACCGAGCACCCGAGCACAATGGATGTCAATGGGAAAACCAGAGCACTAACCCAGGCACCCCCTGCTCTGAAGAGGGGAGGGTGTCTGGTTCATAAGGAAAGGTCAGAAAATGGTGGAAACACCACTGAAATGGTTTGGGAACAGCATGGGGAGGATGTCTGGATACATCTTGGACTACAAAGTCGCTGCTGGAAACGATGTTGTCCGAATATTATGCCACTTTTACGGAATGACAATAATACCACCCAAAACCGAAGATAACATTGATTTTAGAGGAAATATTGTAAGGAAACATATATTTACTTGTACATAAAGCGCAAGTGCTGCCAAAAATGACAAGGAAGAGGCACTCCGATACAACCGGTATATCATATAAAGGAGGGCCTCATTCACATTGTGGTACAATTGTTCATGTCGTGGGAATCCTACACTCATAAAGCCTATGCACAAAGTGAAAGGGCTGCCAAAAATTACAAGGAACAGGCACCCCAATACACAGATAATGTTGTCTTGATTAGTGGCAGAAAAAAATACACAGGATTTCAGGTATTTAGGATACAGAAACGTTATAATGCACACGCAACACAGGTAATGTCGCCTTGATTAGCGGCAGAAAAAATGACACTGGATGTCAGGTATTTAGGATACAAAAACGTTATAATGCACAAGTAACACAGGTAATGTCGCCTTGATTAGCGGCAGAAAAAAAATACACTGGATGTCAGGTATTTAGGACACAGAAATGTTATAAGGCACATGCAACACAGGTAATGTCACCTTGCTTAGCGGCAGAAAAAATTACACCGGATGTCAGGTATATAGGATACAGAAACGTTATAATGCACACGCTGCGCAGGTGGTGTTTAGGTCAGGCAAACTTGCGTTATTTTTACCCCAAAAGAAAAAAAAATTGCAGCCAGATAGAACAATAGTCCTTAAAAGGACTTTTGGGTCTTTTAAATAGAACAACTAGCCCTGTCTAGCCAAATCCTATCCCTACACTATCTGTCCCTCCTTGCGCAAACGTTATACAGCAGACGCAGCGCATGTAATGTCGCCTTGATTAGCTACAGAAAAAATGACACTGGATGTCGGGTATATAGAATACAGAAACATTATAATGCACACGCTGCGCAGGTGGTGTTTAGGTCAGGCAACCTTGCGCAATTCCCCTCCCCCCCAGATATAATAGGGCTTTTGGGTCATTTCAAGAGAAAAACTAGCCCTGCCTAGCCAATTTCTATCCCTACACTATCTGTCCCTGCTTGCAGCAGCTCTCCCTGACTAAGACTGAGCCGGGTCACATGTCACCGGGTGCTATATAGCACCCGATGAGGCGTTCCCAGCCAGCCAATCACTGTAATGCCAGTAGCCAACATGGCTACGGAATTACAGTGAATTCCAGTACCTCCCCACACTCTAATTGGCTAAGTAGCGTGCGGAGAGGGTACTCGAGAATGGCGCTCGAGCACACGCGGTGTTCGGCCGAACACCACGATGTGCCGAGCATAGCCATGCTCGAACGAATATAGTATTCGGCCGAGCATGCTCGCTCAACACTAATTATTTTAGCGCACAGATTTCTGCAAGTCTCATTCAGGTGAATGGAACTGATTTTCAGTTGCAGAAATTTCTGCAACAAAATTTGCCACGTGTGAAGGTACCCTTGACTGTGTGCAAGGTACCAGTCTAATTGTCTGCAGTGCCCTTTCCATATGTGTGACACCTAGATCCCCATAGACTCAAGAAAGAAAGTGTATCACAGAAAGGAGAAAGCTTCACTCTGTTACTATTCTATGGCCCAAAGTGATATTTTGGGCAAGAAGCAACAAGAAAAAAAAAAACAACTAAAGGGATTTTCTGAGATTTTATAAAAATCGCCAGAGAGCAGAAACCTAAATAAAACGTAAAAAAATGACCCTAAAAATGTCCCGTGACTGATACAACAGCCCCAGGTCCTGTTGCCCTCACCCCCACTTGTCCCATAGCAATGAAGGCACATCAGTCAGTCATTCATCTGACTTCTACAGCCATTCACTGGCTTCAACCTGTTCAATGAGCTACGATGAATGATGGATCAGTGTGTACTGGAGCTACAGGAACTGGAGCTGTGGGAGATTTGTCAGGTACTTGAATCTTTGATCATTTTTATAAAAAAGAAATCTCAGAAAACCATTTTAAGAGACTGAGACGGGAAACATTTGGTTTGATCGGATTTTACGTTAAATAATATCATATATATTCTTATGGAAATAAGGTACAAGGAGCACTGGGAGGCTGGCCTTGCACCTTATAGCACTACTTCATCTTTTCCTCTTCCCTCTGTCACCACTCCCCTCATCACACTGTTCGGATGCCTGGCCCCGAAATCTGGTGCTTGTGCTGCCAACACTTCATCAGCACCTGTGTGGTTGATCTTAGAAGGCTCTGCCAGCTGACATCTGCACTGCTGAAGCACTGATGATGAGTTTTGAAAGTGGATGTCAAGTTTTTAAAGTGGATTTCACCCTTTACAATGGAGGATGGGAGTGGTAGTGGCCCTGATGAATTGTTGTGTCACAGTGTACTCCCTCAGGAGGTTACTCCCTGGGGATCGGTGCACCAGCAAGGATTTTAGAGGCAGGCTTGATGGCTACAATTTAGCAGTTAGGTGTTGATGGCCTAGAAATGTTCTAGGTGATGGGTGTCTTGACTGTAATCCCTCACCTTGAAGCATTGTTGTTAATGTTTGTTGTAGCAGTTCACTCAACCATCTATATTCTCAAGGCTTCACTTGAGGCATAATAACTGAAGTGTAAAATATTTTCCAGGAGAAGGAGCTCTGACTTGTGCTTCTTCTCCACACTTTCTCTTGATAGGAACTTCCCCTCCAGGCAGGAAGCAGGACCAGCCCACTCCTACCAAGAGAAGAGGAACAAGGTGGTTAACCCTGTTCCTTGCCAACTATCCTTTGCTGGAACAAATAGCCAGAAACATATAACTATTTACAATTGTAGTGCCCTCAGGTCTGGAGTACTACATGTCCATATGAAAAGCATAGTGGTGTTTGTGAATATTAGTAAGAATTTCCCATTCTGCCCTAAAGTGAGCAGCATGAAGACCCGACAGTGTCGCCCCTTGGTGTCAGCACCGATTGTTAGGTAACCTTTTATTCTGGATTTGTCCTGTATGCACAGCATAGGGGTGCTGAAATGATTCAAAATTGACATTGAAGCACCCCTTGATGAATAATTCATGGAATACTACTCAAATGTTTACCAGAGTTCCTCTTTAGCAGTGAATCAGATGAAGAACACAGAAGCAGAAAGTAACAGAACCTGGATATTAACACAAGAATAAACCTTTAACTGATTTTCATTTCAGATTCCCATAGTGCAGGTTGTTTTTATATCTTTTGTCTGTTTTGTCTACAGAGGGACCTGGGAATGAATAGTCCGCAGCAAACAAGCGCTGCCTGCCACGTAGGCGCTCCGCTGCAGACCATAATAAATAAACATGTTTGTTAATTTGATTTAAATGGCATGGCTGGGATCTAACTCGGAAAACAAAGCTGTTGGTGGCAGCTGCTTCTTCAAGGAGATAAAACACGAAGGCGAGGAGGAAGAAGACAGGAATATTCAATGCACCGCAGTGAAAAAAAAAAAAGCTTCTGAAGTTTACTGAAATCCAAGGATCCTCCGGCCCATAGGCAATGAAAAGGTTCAAACCGTGTTAGGCTTCCTACTTTATCGCCAGTAGAACTGTCTCATCAATCATAGGAAAGTCATCTCCTAATCGTGTTTACCGCTCAGGTGAGAAAATGAAACCCATCTCAGTCATTTCGACTGCGGGCTGTGAAATGTCACAATAATATCATACGTGTGTTATATTCTGGTATTGGAACCACTAATAACAGCCCTAACTTCATATTGCCGCTGTATGTTATGAATAGTGATGAGTGAATTGAAGTCCACAATGAGGGAATCGATTTAACCTGAAATAGTGTAAAAAACAAAAAAAAATGACCATAATTTTTTTTGATTTATAAGACTCCCCCGATGATACGATGCACCACAGGTTTTAGAAGGAAAATAAAAAAAAAATATTTTCGGCAGACCTCAAATCAGACCCCCATAAATATTAGAACATCAGATCAGACCATCATATCAGGACATCACATCAGACCCCCATATCAGCCCTCCATGTCAGACCCCCATGACCTTATCAGCCCTCATTTTCAGACCCCCATAAGACCTCAGATCAGCCCTCAATTTCAGACCCACCATCAGACCTCAGATCAGCCCTCATTGTGAGACCCACCATCAGACCTCAGATCAGCCCTCGTTGTGAGACCCCCCATCAGACCTCAGATCAGCACTCAATGTTAGACCTCAGATCAGCCCTCGTTGTGAGACCCCCCATCAGACCTCAGATCAGCTCTCAATGTCAGACCCCACAGAGTTCCTTGCCAGAACTATCAGACCTCAGACCAGAATAACATTTAAAAAAACTCCTCTTACCTCTCCTGCGCAGCAACTCCTCTCCACCTCTGGCAGCAGTCGTGCTCCCTTGTCTCCTCCGCCTCATCTGCGTGCAGCATCAGTTCATAGTGCGTGGACTACGTCCTGACGCTGTATGGGGTCAGAACAGTGCAACACCAGCCCCAGAAAGGAGGACCAGGGAGGATGATTGCCAGAAGCCCTCGCAACACTTCACACCCCACTCCCGGCACCTAATGCATACTAGTGAGCACTTCCATAATGGAAGTGCTCACTAGTATTCGCTTTATAAGACACACGGCCATTTCCCCCCTACTTTTGGGGGGAAAAAGTGTGTCTTATAAAGCAAAAAATATGGTAATGCTTACCTAATCCTTTGGCTCATGACGGGCCGCCCGCTGCCATCTTGATTGAAGATTTTGCGTCAGACAATCAAGATGGCTGCGCCCCGCCTGTTGCGAGCAAATGGCTCAGGTAAGTATGATTATTTATTTATTTTTATTTTACACTTTGTAATTTATATAATGTATGAACATGGCATCTCAGGGGTACGATGGCGGGGAGTGGGCAATCGCTGCTCTCTGTCATTGCACCCAGTACTTACAAAGAAATGCAATTTGTGATAAAGTCACAAAGCTGATTTTTTTGTAAAATTCAGCGAGGCAGCCGAATCGAATTTTACAAAACTTCGCTCATCTCTAGTTATGAAATGTAATTAGCCTCCTAGAAAGTCGTGAGGCGCGATTGACATCCGTTGTGTGGGCTAAGGCAAGGTATGTGAGAATCCATGACACATGGCAAAATTTATAACCTCTCTAATGACTAAAAGTCCTTTTACCTGCTTGATGGCCATCCAAACAATTATTGGTGCAAGAGTGTCCCGGATCATTGCTCCATGTAAATATGTCCACCAATCTGCAGACAGATAATAATAGGAGTCTGTATTTTTATGGTGCCAACATATTCCACAGCACTTTACAATCATAGGGTTCATGTACAAATAAAATCATACATTAACATAGTAACAATGCGTCAATAGTTAAGACAGGAGGATGAGGACCCTGCTTCTAAGAGCATACAATGTATGAGGCGATGAGGTGATATAGGTGACACAGAAGATAAAAAGCTTGTTAAGTACAATGCTCCAGCCATCTTAACAAAATAGGGGAGTAGATATAAAGATGGATGAGCCATCACTAGCCGATACCTGTAGTGCTTCTAAGTGCATGGGGTTTGGTGGACACTGATGGATGATGAATCAGGTTAAGAAGAATGATGTTGAAGGGGGTGAGGGGGTGAATGGAGAAGAGTTAGATTAAGTTGTAGTGCAAATTAACCTTGGGGTAGGACATTCCAGAGAACTAGTGCAGCTAGGTCTTGAAGACGGAAGTGAGAGTTTGGATTATGGTGGATGTTAGTCCTAAATACTTGGCAGAATGGAGATCATGGGTAGAGTGGTAGACAGAAATGAGAGAGAAGATGTAGGGGATGCAGAGGAGTACGCCTTCATTAGTTGTTGATGACATGCTTTATGTGGACATAAAGAAGATTGTCGTCCATGTGAACAGGATCTGCTATAGTTAATGTGCAAACCTTATAGGGACAAATGATCATAGTAACAGTGTGACCATTCTTACTTTTAGAAATGCTCAATGAAGTCCAATCGACATGCCACATTATCGATTGGCACTTGTTATTGGGTATATAACCAGGCCATGTAAAAACCCTTAGCTTCTTTGGATCTTAATGACTAGAGATGAGCAATTGTTTTTAAATTCAAGTCAGATCTGATTTGGCCAAATCAGCTAGCCAGAATAAATTCAACCCTAATCAAATGTTCCCCAAATTGCCTTTCTCTCTTCTTTATTTTACCATGGTCATTGAAATACTAATTTGTGATGTTTTTGCTCTTAAAGGGTCATTGAGTCTTCAAAAAACTTTTGATATGTCTTAGAGACATATCAAAAGTTTTGATTGGTGGGTGTCAGGGTGATAAGACCCCCACCAACCCCTAGGACAAGGAAAGAGAAGCGTTCTCTCTCCTCGCTTAACGAGAATAAGTGAGACTGACTCAATATAAAGTCTACGGGCTTATCTTGCTTCCTCTCTCCTTATTCTAGGGATTGGTGGGGGTCTCATCACTTATGACATATCAAAAGTTTTGTAAAAACTCACTGACCCTTTAAGCAGCCTAAGCATACAAATATTTATTTTAAACTAAATAACTAAACTCACTTTTTATTTATTTTTTTTTATTTATTTTTTCTACATACATTATCTTTCTAATCTCAGTGTGGAATTATGATTTTTGCTTCTTTTAAACTTAGGATATATTAGCATACTTCTGTGTGCTGGTGCATTACCCTCTATGTCATTATGATACAATCTACTGTAAGGGAAATAATTAGTTTTCCCTAACAACAGTCTGTGTATAAAGAAGGCCCTGAACTGGAGTCCTTTCTAGGTCCATAGGACTATCAGAGGGATCTCCAGACATTGGTTGTTTCCCCAGTAGACCCTATCTATTATGCCATAGGCACAGCTTTGGACTGAAGTCCATTGGGCCCTCCAGAGGAAATGATTCTGAGTGCCCACCATCTGTCTATATATAAGTTTATGGGTCCTGTTTTATTAGGGTCCATTATTGTCAGAGCTTGGGCCCATCAGGGGATCCTTTGGTGGGACAGTCTGACCCTGCACAGGCATTATTAAAACCAGTGATCAAAAGTTTAAAGTGAACCTGTCATAAACTGTAAGCTGTCCAAATGAAAGTGACATAAAGTAGTCACAGACACACCGATTTTACTGGTCTGTCACTCATGAGATGAGATTCAGTGGTTGCTGAGAACATGCTGTATAACAGCCTGAATGTGGAAAAGAGTCATGGCTGACTGAGAAGAGTCAAAGTTTTTCATGAGCTCCTTCTCTCACTCTCCACCTGCTGATGATTCAGTTTACTCCTAAAAATTACCGATCATCAATAGTCTATTGGAAAGAGAAGAGTTCATGAATAACCGTGACTCTTCTCAGACAGCCATGACTCTTTTCAGGCCTAGGATGTGATGATTATATAGTAAGTTATCTGAAACTGATTAATTGTAGCATATTGTTTATCTGTAATACTCCGTTTTCCTGCACTCATCGTGGTAATGCGATGATTTTCACTGTATTGGTTCCCATCAACATAAAGTGTGGCAAGACTTTTCAGTGACCTTGTCTTTGAGGGCAGTGTTCTACCCATTCTCCATGACCCTGTCCTGTAGACATGATGTTAGCAATGATGCCCTGTCTTAGGTTGGGGTTTTTACATCCTAAGACAGGGCATCATTGCTAACAGGGCATCATTGCTTCAAGTAGGCTTGGATCTGTGAAGATCAAGCTGGGAGGGGCAGGAGAAGCAGAAAGACTCCCCATGAGTAGAGATGAGCGAATCTATTCGCCACTTCGTAGATTCATATAGAATCTTAGAAATTTTGGGCTCCGAAGCGAATCTGAATTTTGTCGGATTCGCTTTGTATTATTCATAAATCTTCGCAAAATTTTGCACGTTAACGATATGTATGAAACATATGCATTCTGCGTGAGGCAAAAAATGAGGATACGCCCCCGCTAGAGCGGGAAAGTGAAGATACGCCCCCCCTCAGAACTGGAAAAAAACAGCCCGGCCCACCGGGATCTGACTATTTGCATGTATAGGAAGTGAAGATTCCTCCCTCAGTACTCCACCCTCCTCTGAAACAGTTTAGACCAGCGCTGAACACTGAGCAAGTAGCAAGCATGGCTAAAGAGCTGCGTCTCAACTGGAACCAGATGGCCTTTGGGGACGAGTTCCCTGAACCACCGCATGGGGTTCAGTGCCCTTGTTTTCTTTACTGGCTGCTGAGATTGCTGCGCATCGTGAGGCGGTTCGTCGTGAGGCGGCTGGTGCGTCTGCTGTGGCTGGTGCAGCTGGAGTGTCTGCTGTGGCTTGTGCGGTGGAGGCAGCTGGAGCGTCCACTTCGCCGCCCAGGAGGAGATCCACGACAATACCTTCCATAAGGCAGAACCCAATTGTGCCACCATCGGTGACGGCCCATGCGCAGACCCTCTGGGACTATAAAATGCTGTGGAGGACTGGGTCATCCAGGTACTGGACCATCCTAGGCCGGGAGATCCTGCATTGGAACGCCGAAAGGGAACGGTCCTGTGGTTTTCTGTAGAAACAGGGTCTGGCTTCCTGGCAGACGATGAGGACGGAAAGGAGTAGTTTGTGGGCCGCAGGTCGGTAAAACGTCGGACCTGCCAAAACCTCGACACAGCCTGTACATGGGGGATCAGGTGGAGGCCCCTTTGCGACCGGGGTTACCCTCCTTTCAAAGCGCTGGTACCTACAACAGAACCTAAAGTGTGGCCGGATGAACCACCAGGTCCAGAGTCCCCAGATGGCTTCTTCCGGTTCAGGGAAAAGCCGGAACCTCTGATTCCTGGACTTCCAGCATCACCACCACCACAGTCCTTTCAGCTGGGTCACCTGATGACATCGTTTACGTTCCAATCCACGGTCATCCACCAATACCAGCTGCTGGGGAAGATGAAGCCAGCAGCAGCCAGGGAAGCTGGGGCTACTTCCCTGGATGCAACCTTGCCAGAACCACTGCAGATGGAAGTCCTTACCCCTGCTGTCCCAGCAGGAGGATCCAGAAAACCGCAATGGCTCCTGCGCTCGCCAGCATCACCACCACCTGGACCCGGTCAAGTCCGAATTCCGAAAGAAGAGGGCACTGGAGTTCTACTACGGCAGCGAGCGTGGCCTACAAGAGGTAGGAGCATCCTCTGATGACGTTTAGCAGCAGTTCCAACGAGGAGGACTTCAGGTCCCTCATTTGAGGAACCATTCTACTGGCTGGGTGATGTAATGGACAACTCAAGAGGACCTATGGGAGCCACACTATGGACTGCACCTGACGGGTGAGAGCTAGTTGACACTTTTTATGTTTGGTTGTTTGTATGGCCCCCATTTGACTCTTACCCAGATGGGCATGGCTGTCAGGACTCCCCCCATTCTGCAGAAAAGTCCCAGTTGTGCCTAAGCGCACCAATTTTCCTTTTTCCCCCCTTCTCAGGTTATTTGGAAGCCCCATTTGCAAAAAGGGTTCTCTATGTGCTGCTTTTTTCTAATATGTAATGTATTGCCTCCGTTTGACTCTCACCCAGCTGAAGTGGACATGGCTGTCAGTCAGGACTCCCCCATTCTGCAGAAAACTCCCAGTTGCGCCTAAGCGCGCCTATTTTCCTTTTTCCCCCCTTCTCAGGTTATTTGGGAGCCCCCTTTGCAAAAAGGGTTCTCTATTTGCTGCTATTTTCTATTATCCATGTGGATTACACGTTACCTGTTTGGATTACAATTTTACCTCACGTGGATTACAATTGAATTTTGGACTATGTGTTCCAGACAGTGTTTTATCATGCTAAGGAGCCACGAGGAGAGACTCTAACATATATCTGAGCCTTTTATGTTTGCAAATGTGAAATTGATTGCACTAAAATGTTTGCATACTTATGTCTTTGCTGTATTTTAGCTACACTGTTTTTACTGGTTCATCACTTTAGCCCATTGTGTGTATTCTTTTTCAGGTACTGCAATGTATGTGTCCTATTATGCACTTATTGTCCAGTGTTTTTAGTAAATTATGCACTTAGCTGGATATCTAGCAGTGATCACCTTATTTTTCTACCTCATATGGACTGCCTCTAAAGACTGTACGCCGCGGCCTAGCCTCGTGCATATGACGCATTCGCTCGTTAATAATACACTAAGGATTCGTACGCACTTTAGTACGCTAATGCTTACGTATTGCATACTTTTAACTACGCTGAATGTACGTTCATAATTTGTGCAGGAATGTTCGCAAAACAACGATTTTTTATTTTAACGTAGATTCGACTGAATAAATTTGTTTAAGTACGAACTTGTCAGAAATTCGGCGAATATTCAGCGAAGTGAATTATGGATGATTCACTCATATCTACCCATGAGTTTTGTGCCAAGAATTAAACTTAGGGTGTGGTTCACAGATCACAAAAGGTGGTGCTGGGGAAGTGGAGTGGTGGAGATGAGCAAATCTGAAAAAAAAATAATTAGTTTTCATCTTGCCAAAGGGTGAAGCTCCTATTATGGGGTCACATATCTTCAACATCAGAACACGGAGGTTCACAAATCAGCCAGGTTTTGTCAAGACAGTTTCCCTCTTACCAGCTTACCATGACCTTGGGTCCATTCCCCATTCTCTTGTTTGCAATGTAGTTCTTCTAGAAAGAGGGGTCCTGATTAGG
The DNA here is from genome assembly GCA_900303285.1 of Rhinella marina. NCBI lineage: Eukaryota > Metazoa > Chordata > Amphibia > Anura > Bufonidae > Rhinella > Rhinella marina. The sequence goes on along the minus strand of ONZH01007320.1, from coordinate 5,468 downwards.
CAGGAGTGACGAGACTGACCAAGGAAGAGTCCCTTATCTTCAAGGATCCCAGGAGTGGCAAAACGTACTAAATGCACATAATACAGTAAAGTACATGGTGGATTAAAAATATGATGACTTTTCTGTAGCCTTTAGATTGTAAGCTCTTCGATCGACTTACCTGCTCCCACGCTGTGGCAAGCCTATGCTCCAAGGCAACATCATCTCCTCTGCCTTTGATCTTGCAAAGCGAGCCTGTAATATTCCTCATAGGGATTTAATATATTCCCTTTCCATATGTGAAAGTTTGCAGCTGGAGCATCTGAGGAAGTGGAAAAATACCAGCAGACAGATAGCAGAAAGTGCCGAGTTTTCCGCCCTGTCAGGGCTGTAATACAGAGGAACAGAAGGAGAACGGGGCTGTGGGATTTATATAATGAAGGAAGGATTCAAACAAGGTGCTGAAATGGACAGATTTAGGTACAGTCTTCACGTTGTGCAGCTGCTGGAGTCAAGGTTCACTCCTGCCTGTCAGAATCATGGTTATTTATAAAATTCAGGACTTGTTAAATTTGCTGCAATCTTATTAATCTGCCAGCTTCCTGGGTGTACAGTGCATATGCTACAAATGTAATTTTGTTTTATTCCAACAGATGCTGAAACACACTTGAAACATCCAACTTTTAGTTACCATGAGGATGTCATTGAGACAGGTCAAATGGTTTTACGCTGGTGGGCCTCCATGATGTGGAACCATCAACGGTTCACGAAAGTAAGTGCTCACTTGGTTCAGCAATATGTTAGGTGCTTGTGGGATGGTCCATAAACTGTCACAAAAAAGTAATGTTGAAAACTCCAAAGTTATCGATATCTTGCAGTGCTATGATCCTTACTTTCTAAAGCTAATTGACCATTCCTGTGAATGGACAACCACTGATATTATGGTCTGACATATGACAATGACAGATCCAAACATATATGTAGAGGAGGATCTGCTGAAGTTATGTAGAGGCCGGCGCCTCTTCATAACTCCGACGATCCACCTCCAGGTATAGGGCTTAGGGCTCGTTCACATCACCGTTCAGCCCTTCCGTTCTCCTGCTCCGTTATAGGACCAGGAAAACGGAAAGGATGGATTCGGGACATAATTGAGCTGAACAGACCCTACGGACCTGGGGTCCGTTAGGTTTCGGCTCAGAGGAAGATTTTTGAAGTGGAGACAAAAGTCCTGCGTGCACAACTTTTGTCTCCGCTCCAAAAATTATTTTCTGAGACGAAATATAGTCTATGGGGTCCGTAGGGTCCGTTCAGCTCAATTATGTCCCGAATCCGTCCTTTCCGTTCTCCTGGTCCCATAATGGAGCAGGAGAATGGAAGGGCTGAACGGTGATGTGAACGAGCCCTAAGCCCTATACCTGGAGGTGGATCCGTCGGAGTTATGAAGAGGCGCCGGCCTCTACATAACTTCAGCAGATCCTCCTCTACTTCTAAGACAGCTTCCTAGCTGTCTTACATTTAGACCATTTTCTACACCTAAAACAGGTGTATAAAATAGTAAATTTCCCTGCCCACGCTACACCCACTTTTTTAGACCTGGCGTGAGGGGGCGAAGTCACAGATTGTGGCGCAAAAGAGCTTAGCACCTAATTTAGGCATATTTCTGTTTGATAAATGACCCCCGGGGTACATGACCCCCATGGTACATTAATTCAAAGAAGGGGGCTTTACCCTAGCTCCATGTAAAACTACTTATACCATACCTGCCTTTTCTGGGGTAAAGCCAATAAGTAATGCCATCGTAATTGTGATGAGACAGCACGTAGGGTTTTTGAGCTTTTTGTGCAATGTTCTACCACATATGATATTAGTGGGTTGCCCAGCTAGAAAACAAAGTTGCTTTAATCTGCTTTAAGTGACAACACATACAACTAATTTACTTTCATAAAGGAAGGTGTGCCTATGTCAAAATGTCAAAACCGGTTCCAACCTCTCTACTTCGAGACAGATAAGAGCTTCCTCATCATTCTATGTTTCATTAATGTGCAGGGAGCTAGATACCTGGCTCATTCCAGTAGCCAAGCTGGCCCCCTTCTCCATCATATGCAGGAACAGAATGGTGACTGGCTTAGCTATGGAGATGAGCCAGTCCCCTGCAAACATGTTACCATCACTAAGAGGAGAAAGGACTGAGGTGAGATGAGGTGTCAGGACTCGATACCGTCACTGACATCTCAATATAGGGGCAACTTTCTTAATAAAAGTCTATTAGTAAAAGGTCATATTAGTAAAACTCTTATTTTCTAGCTGGACAACTAGCTGGACTTATGGTGCCTCCTTGACATATAAAGGAAATTTTGTACAGTCAGATTTCTGAAGCACCATCTGAGAACTAGGACATAAAATGTGATAGGATCATGGTCAACTTGATCCAGTCTCTACTTTATCCTAAATGTACAACTCTAAAAATTTTGGCATGACATTTAGGATGTGTTTGTTCACGAAAATCAGGAAAAGAGAAGCAAAAATGATTTTTTTAAAGGTGTTTTCAGGGACTTTATTGATGACCTATCCTCAGGTTTCGACAGCCACTGGTGTTGAAAACTGCAAAGTTCACAGAACAAGGAACAGAAGGTTTCACACACTATGTAATTTCGAGTGCCAGCATATTGTAGCTTGGCTCCCATTCCCCTGAACTGGAGTTGAGCTGCAGTACTCCTGGGTGCCCACTACACATCAGATAGAGCCTTTTGCTTCCAGCTCCATATACTGCATAGTTTACAGCACTGAAATAGCTGATTGGTGGAAGTGCCAGGAGTGGTACCTCTACTGATTTGATATTGATGGCCTATCCTGAGGAGAGTCCATCAATATCTACCCCTTCCACTGTTTAAGATTCTCTGTTGGATTGGCTATGTAAAAACTGCAAAAACTGCACCAAAAAGCCCCTTATGAACAAGAACTTACACAAAACACTGATGTAATAGAGTTTGGAAGAGGAAGCATTCACGAAAGCAAATTTGAAAGCTTTGTCGATTTTTATTTTTTCATTTCTAAACATATGTGACTCGAAACATCTTACATGCCAATCAAATTTGGTCATCCCAGCCCTGAAGAGTTAAAGCAATTTGAACCTCCTCGGATCACTACAATGTTCCTTAAAACACTATCCTATAAGCTGGACCTGTGCTATACGCCTCTGAGAGATTCTGAACTTCTAAATAATTGATCACTTTGATGTGCTAGAGAAATACAAAGACAGCATACAGGTAGACAACAAACCCCTCTGGCAAGGGTACAATACAGACCTCATTCACGGTACTTGATATTTATGGAAGTTTTCATTTATCCAATTCATAGATTATGTAACTTTGAAAATTTGATGGAAATTACTTTACTGTATATGGGTTACTAACAGATTAACAGGAATACAGAGTCCCAAAAATGCAGCATTAGGGCTTTTTCACGATATACTGCAGTTTTTTTCTGTAGTTCATGGGTTGAAAATCTGCTGAAAATTACAGTAACAGTAAAGTGGATGAGATGTGATGTTACCAAATCTCATTCACATGCTACTGAAACTTGCATTGTAGATTTTAAAGTGTCCTCAGTTTTTAAAAAAAAGTTTGCATAATGGCTGTGCTTCTTTGTACAATGATAACTGTGAAGGAATAGATTTTTTTGGCTTCCCTTTTTTCAGCCCAATTATTTCCCTCTTTACAGCGCAGCTAGATGCATTTCTCTCACAAACAGGGGGTGTCTCTCTTCTGTGGAATCTTCCAACACTGTACTACAGTGACCTCACTTCTCTTACTTCCAACTACATTTGTTTTCAGCTCTAGAGCTCACTATATAGATAAAGAGGGGGAAATCACACTTACAGAAAGAAATATTTTTTTATTATTGATTTTAATCTATTTTGGGTTACATCATTCTAATATTTTTATTAAATATGTTGTACCATTTTGCTTCTGCAACCTCTATACTTAACAGTACATGGCAGCTGCAGAAAGCTGTTCCGTGATAAATGAGTCAGGGAGCTCATTGGACAGTTTGTTCTCCTAGCCCTCTTTGACCTTTTCTGGTTTAGGCCTAAATCAAGGTTGAACCTTGATCTGATCTTATCCACTTATATGGGACTGAGCTGTCAGGACATTTCCCAGCCACTACATGGGAATAAAATTTGTGAATTGAAGGTTGCTGCTTAAATTTCACCAGGACCGGATGGCATACACCCCCGTATCCTAAGAGAATTAATTAATGTCATCGACAGACCCTTATTTCTGATATTTAAGGACTCTATACTGACGGGGAGTATTCCACAGGATTGGCGCATAGCAAATGTGGTGCCAATATTCAAAAAGGGTCCAAAAACAGAGCCCGGGAACTATAGGCCGGTAAGTTTAACATCTGTGGTGGGTAAAGTGTTTGAAGGTTTTCTGAGAGATGCTATCTTGGAGTACCTCAATGAAAATAAGCAAATAACTCCGTATCAGCATGGCTTCATGAGGGATCGGTCATGTCAAACCAATTTAATCAGTTTCTATGAGGAGGTAAGTTCTAGACTTGACCGCGGCGACTCAATGGATGTCGTATATTTGGACTTCTCCAAAGCGTTTGACACGGTACCACATAAAAGGTTAGTATACAAAATGAGAAGGCTTGGCCTGGGAGAAAATGTCTGTATGTGGGTAAGTAACTGGCTCAGTGATAGAAAACAGAGGGTGGTTATTAACGGTAGATACTCAGATTGAGTCACTGTCACTAGTGGGGTACCACAGGGGTCTGTATTGGGCCCTATTCTCTTCAATATATTTATTAATGATATTGTAGAAGGTTTGCAAAGTAAAATATCAATTTTTGCAGATGACACTAAACTGTGTAAAGTAATTAACGCAGAGGAGGACAGTGCACTGCTACAGATGGATCTGGATAGACTTGAGGCTTGGTCAGAAAAGTGGCAGATGAGGTTTAACACTGACAAATGTAAGGTTATGCATATGGGAAGGAATAATGCAAGTCACCAGTACAGTCATGGCCAAACGTTTTGAGAATGACACAAATATTATATTTTCACATGATCTGCTGCCCTCTGGTTTTTATGTGTGTTTGTCAGATGTTTTTATCACATACAGAAATATAATTGCAATCATATTATGAGTAACGAAAGCTTATATTGACAGTTAGAATGAGTTAATGCAGCAAGTCAATATTTGCAGTGTTGACCCTTCTTCTTCAGGACCTCTGCAATACTCCCTGGCATGCTCTCAATCAACTTCTGGACCAAATCCTGACTGATAGCAGTCCATTCTTGCACAATCAATGCTTGCATTTTGTCAGAATTTGTAGGTTTTTGTTTGTCCACCCGTCTCTTGATGATTGACCACAAGTTCTCAATGGGATTAAGATCTGGGGAGTTTCCAGGCCATGGACCCAAAATCTCTATGTTTTGTTCCCTGAGCCATTTAGTTATCACTAGAGATGAGCGAGCA
>ONZH01007319.1:0-16210 GCA_900303285.1 Rhinella marina | reverse complement strand
GTGTGACCCGCAGGAGGTGTGAACGGGGTTCCATTGAGTGGGGTGTTTAGCACTCATATGCCTGCACATGCTGGTGGTGGTTAGGCTAGTAGTGGTGGCACCCCTGCTGGATCCTAGTGTGGCACAGGTTGCACACCACAGTCAGTCGGTCATCCTCACTTCTTTAAAGAACCTCCAGACTTGCGAACATCTAGGCCTCACCACGGAGCTTCACTACGTGAAACAGTTGCTGATGATGCACCAGCTCTGGCCCTGCTTCTCCCTCTGGCCACACCACTGCCTCTTACAACCTGTTCTGGTGCAGCACTCGCCTCCGCCTCAGAAGCACTGTCTTTACTCGGCATATCAACCCAGCTTGGGTCAGTCACCTCGTCATCCTCCGATTCCTCAGTCTGCTCCCTCCTCGGAATTCCTCCCCTAACAACAACTTCACCACTGTCTGACAACCGTGTCTCCTCATCGTCCGACACCTCTTTACAAACTTCTTCCACTAAGTGAACATTGTCATCATCATCATCACCCACAGACTGCGAAAGTTGGAAAACTTGGGCATCGGGAACGAGGTCAGCAGCAACCTAAGAAGTGGTTTGTGACTCTGGGAAGGGTCCAGAAAACAGTTCCTCAGAGTATGCCGGATCGCATTCCAAATTTTCCTGGGAGGGGGCAGACTGGGGGGAAGGAGGTTGAGGTGGAGGAGCCATAGGAGTGCTCCCTTGTGTAACGTGGGTGGACTGCGTGGAAGACTGACTGGTGGACAAATTACTTGAAGCATTGTCCGCAATCCACGAGATCAGCTGTTCGCACTGTTGTGGTTTCAACAGTCCTCTACCACGTGTCCCTGTAAGTTGAGACATGAAGCTAGGGAGTGTAGCTCTGCGGAATTCCCCTGCTCCCTCATCAGCGGGTACTGTCTCACCCTGCCCAGGACCACGGCCTCTGCCCCCTGCAGTAATTGAATGCCCATGCCCACGCCCTTGCCCTCGACCCTTAGCCATGGGGTTCAACAGTTTTTGTATATAGGTGTATGATAAAAAAAATAAAATTACACGGGCCTGGTGTACTGAAACCCACAAACTTGTTAAGTCCGGTAGAATTAAGTGACGTACAGAAAATGTCACCTGGACAGTATATACGGATGGGAGCTAGTGTACTGAACTGTGACACACAGAAAGGTTACACGCAGCTGAGTAAAATGGATTTGTATCACTGAGCTAAAACAACTGAAAAAATAATTTTTTTTTTATATTTTGTTTTTTTGGGAACATGACGTGCAAGAACTATGGTAGAACTGACTGACACCCTGTTAACGGTGGCTATTTAGTCTGCGACCCAGACAAATGTCGCACAGAGAGTTTTCTGGATCAAGCTGTAGATGATATTGGTAGCAAATGACTTGGTTGTATTCTGTGACGTACAGAAAGTGTCACCTGGACAGTATTTACGGATGGGAACTAGTGTGCTGAACTGTGACACACAGAAAGGTTACACGCAGCTGAGTAAAATGGATTTGTATCATTGAGCTAAAACAACTGAAAAAATATATTTTTTTTTATTATATTTTGTTTTTTTGGGAACGTGACGTGCAAGAACTATGGTAGAACTGACTGACACCCTGTTAACGGTGGCTATTTAGTCTGCGACCCAAACAAATGTCGCACAGAGAGTTTTCTGGATCAAGCTGTAGATGATATTGGTAGCAAATGACTTGGTTGTATTCTGTGACGTACAGAAAGTGTCACCTGGACAGTATATACGGATGGGAGCTAGTGTACTGAACTGTGACACACAGAAAGGTTACACACAGCTGAGTAAAATGGATTTGTATCACTGAGCTAAAACAACTGAAAAAATATTTTTTTTTTATATTTTGTTTTTTTGGGAACGTGACGTGCAAGAACTATGGTAGAACTGACTGACACCCTGTTAACGGTGGCTATTTAGTCTGCGACCCAAACAAATGTCGCACAGAGAGTTTTCTGGATCAAGCTGTAGATGATATTGGTAGCAAATGACTTGGTTGTATTCTGTGACGTACAGAAAGTGTCACCTGGACAGTATATACGGATGGGAACTAGTGTACTGAACTGTGACACACAGAAAGGTTACACACAGCTGAGTAAAATGGATTTGTATCACTGAGCTAAAACAACTGAAAAAATATATTTTTTTTTTTATTTTGTTTTTTTGGGAACGTGACGTGCAGGAACTATGGTAGAACTGACTGACACCCTGTTAACGGTGGCTATTTAGTCTGCGACCCAGACAAATGTCGCACAGAGAGTTTTCTGGATCAAGCTGTAGATGATATTGGTAGCAAATGACTTGGTTGCATTCTGTGACGTACAGAAAGTGTCACCTGGACAGTATATACGGATTGGGAGCTAGTGTGCTGAACTGTGACACACAGAAAGGTTACACGCAGCTGAGTAAAATGGATTTGTATCACTGAGCTAAAACAACTGAAAAAATAATATTTTTTTAATATTTGTTTTTTTATATTTTTTATAAAATTTTGTTTTTTAGGAACGTGACGTGCAGGAACTATGGTAGAACTGACTGACACCCTGTTAACGGTGGCTATTTAGTCTGCGACCCAGACAAATGTCGCACAGAGAGTTTTCTGGATCAAGCTGTAGATGATATTGGTAGCAAATGACTTGGTTGTATTCTGTGACGTACAGAAAGTGTCACCTGGACAGCATATACGGATGGGAACTAGTGTGCTGAACTGTGACACACAGAAAGGTTACACGCAGCTGAGTAAAATGGATTTGTATCACTGAGCTAAAACAACTGAAAAAATAAATTTTTTTTTATATTTGTTTTTTTTATATTTTTTTTTTAATTTTGTTTTTTTGGGAACGTGACGTGCAGGAACTATGGTAGAACTGACTGACACCCTGTTAACGGTGGCAATTTAGTCTGCGACCCAAACAAATGTCGCACAGAGAATTTTCTGGATCAAGCTGTAGATGATATTGGTAGCAAATGACTTGGTTGTATTCTGTGACGTACAGAAAGTGTCACCTGGACAGTATATATGGATTGGAGTGAGTGTGCTGAACTGTGACACACAGAATGGTTCCACACTGCTGTGTGCAATGGATTTGTATCACTGAGATAGAACAATAAAAAAAAAAACAGGGTTAGATATGGCGATAGCTGCACTACTAGTGCCAGCCAGCCAAGCCAGGAGACAAAAAAAATTTCTTCTAGCCCTTAGAAGTTCTGTTGGGTTCTTTGTGGGTGATTCCTGCCTAACAGAGAACTAAATGAAGGCCCTAACACTGTCCCTGAAAGGCAGCAGCTCTGAGCCGAGCGGCGCGGCCAGTCACTAGTATATTCCAGGGTCACCTGATCAGGCCAGCCAACCCCTGCTATCGACATGTAAGGGCACCACGTAATGCTGGGTGTACCGTAGAGTCTCCTGGCTTGTGATTGGCTGTGTTTATAGGCGCCAAAAAAGCACGATGCGGAAGTTGCCATTTCCTCGAGTATGGCGAGATACTCGTCCGAGCAGCGAGCACTTACGAGTACCCTAATACTCGAACGAGCACCAAGCTCGGACGAGTATGCTTGCTCATCTCTAGGTATAAACTAAACAAAACTCACAGAAACAAAGGATAAAAAAAATGATAAAAAACATCCTGCATGATGTGATAATGATTGCGGATGTCAGTGGCTATATATATATCAAAGTAAATCACAGAAATAGATAGACAGTGAAAACGTCATCATGCCTGGCCCTGCCAATCAAAGTGGAGAGGGCTCGGCAGTTGCAGAGAGAGAGAGTAGAGCCTCTAGGAGTAACAGTAATGCCCTTAGTGCTCCTAGAGGCTTGTTTGCATATATTAAAACATTTTTCTCAGCAATGCAGGCACATATGAACATTGGACCAATGTAGATGCCTTCAGCTGCCAAGTGCACATGTAACAGGTCAGACAGTTTCACAGGTACAAATCTGCTGACAGATGCCCTTTAAATCTAAGTTCGTTGGCAGATATTGTAAGCCCAGAATGAAATTCTGCTTGTTCTACTAGGGCACTTCCCACCTTGCCTTCTGCAGTAGGTTGTCTGTCAGCCTGCGAAACCAATGAGGGCTAGCCCTCCTCTCCATTTCTTCTCAGGATCATGTGAGACTCCTTCTACCTCCTTAGTGCTTTTTTTCCCTCCTAGTGCTTTTTTCTAGAAACCTAGTTCTGTATAGAATTCTTGAGCGTTTATGCTCTCCTTCTCCTCCTCAATTGCCAGTTAAGCCTCCACAGGGCTCAGGTGGCTATGAGATATAGGTGCCACGTCTTCTGTCCCCTCGGCAGTCAGAGTTATCAGCATCCCCTCCAGGATGTAAAGGAGTGGAATGACATAATTCCTCCTGTAGTCCTGGTGACTGACAAATAAAATGGCCTCCTCAAATGACCTGAGCAAATGGCAGGTGTCACATCACAAATTTCCTGGTTGATTACCCGGAGCAGTTTCTCCCCGCTGCAACTCTATTCATCCAGACTGAACAGGTGCAGAACTGCGTGACGTCATGTTTGCATAGGTGGTATGCTGGAGGACAACTCTGAACTGTGCTTACAGTGGAGGCTGAAAAAAAGGTGGTAGATGAGGAGGCAGAGGAGAACATTGGCACAGAAATCCCCCGATTACAAATTGGAGACGGTATTGCCATCACCTGGCCAAGTTGCCAGTGTGCCTGTCCCAGAACAGCATTGAACCAGTGGGCTATACAGGACATATGTTTTTCCAGCTCTGGCATGTACTGTACCAGACACCAACAGGCTCAAGGACTAACCCACCTTCTGCTCAACATACGTGTACAGGGCTGATACAGCTTTTTTTTAGAGAAGTAGTGAAATGTTCAGAGTCCACAATATGGAAAGAGAGGGACTGTTATACCAGCAGTTGTACCAGCAGATGGTCTACCCACTGACACACTGTCCCCTGCTGCTGTCTCATAGGTGTGAGAGATAGGTTATTATATATATTGTGTAAAACCTGTACTACTAGTCTTTGACCACTAGATGGCAGCTAATTAGCTATGTGAGTCACGTGAACACTTTCTTTGTTTTAAGACATGTGAATTTGCCTCTTTCAAATGAACCAATGAACTCAGCTTGTGTCAAAGAACCAATCACTCTGCTTAAGTAACACCCCTTTTTGTCTATGTCATACCTACTATATAAGTGTCTGTCTCTTTAATAAACTGGCTCTTGCTTGGGGGATGTGAAGTATTTTCCATGAAACCATCTTGTGTGTTTTGGTATCATTGTGAAAGCAGTATGGCGCGCATACTAATTCTTACAATCGATTTGGCACCACACAAAGAAGAAGAGTATCGCGAGAATTGAGATGACAATTAATGGCGCCCAAGTACGTGGGGCAGATCAGCTTGAATATCATCAATTCAACCGTTAAAGAAGGACTTGAGCAAAACCATCAGATGAGGTCACACGCTGCAGCAAGGTAAGAAAGTTTTATTTCTTACATACAGCTCCTCTGAGTTTTTGCACAAGTGTATTCTCAGTGTTGGATTAGGTGGTATTCACTGGGTTCAAATTATAGCTGATCTGTCCTTTGGAACGAAAGAACCCTATGAATTCCTTCTTTGTGTGGCTATCCCTTTCATTTCTGACGTACTGAACAGAGCGGAAGCTTTAGTCAGCTGGTAGTTGTATCCTGTGACGTAGAGTTGGAACCCAGCCAACGCCCTGACGAGGGTGTTGAAGGTTTGTCATGAGTTGTGACCAGGGGTCCTCATGATAGGAGTATGGGATTAACACCATTTGCATTAATATCTGGCGTAAATGGAAGTTATTAAGACTCCGTGTCCCCATAGGAAAGGTGAATAAAAATGGGATTAACACCATTTGCATTAATATCTGGCGTAAATGGAAGTTATTCAGATTTAGTATCCCCATAGATGTAGGATTAATACTAATTTCATATTTAAGAAGAAATTAGAAGTTATTAAGACTTCGTGTCCCTACATTAGTCACCAGAGAATTGTGGGAGCGATAGTGGTAGTTATGGCTTGAACTGTGTGTTACTGTTATCTTCTTTGATTGAAGTACAGGAGCGATGCTATCAGTTAATTGCTTGAACTTAGTGTTACCACAGGAATGGGCAATTCAAATGTCACTGGATATAAAGAGGAGATGCTCTTTAATAGTTGAATGAAAGAAAGGGAAAAAGTTTCAGAAAAAAAAAAAAGTTGAAGACGTACATGTGTTCATTAGGGATGCCATCAGGAGGTAAAAATAAATGAAGGATTGTGGAAAGTGAATTGAAGGAAAAGAGAAGTTGGTTGGAAGGAGAAATATAGGCTGGTGCACGTTGAAATATGGTTTATGGAAGTGACTGATAGAAAGTGAAGTAGGTTGAGAAAAATGGACAATATTTCTATTTCAAGATGGAGGATTTTGAATCCTGAGAGAACAAAGAAAGAAAAAAAAATAAAAACATGCGGCACCCATCCCCCTACATCTTCCTCAGTTTCAGTTACAACCCCCTTTGTGTCTTCTGTACCTTGTAGTTCTATAAGAACATCCTGTGTCTTCAACCCCCCTCCTTTGGAATGTGCAGCTCATAGTGTCTTCTGCTCCTTCCTCTCATCCCCCTCTAGTGCTCATGGAGATAACCCCCCCCAGGAATTCAATCCCTTCCATATGGGAGGGGGAGGGTGGGGGCTGATAATGCATCTGCAGACACAAAAATTTAGTAACACATGTACTATCTGTAAACTGTCTGCTAATAACTTATCTAAATTGAATATCCCACTAGTTAAAAATTTGGAAAATTTGATTACAGTGATTGCACCTATGATGCCAATTAAAAGTGTCCTTGGTCCCTAGTGAAATGTTTGTTGTGATCAGTAGAATTCCCAATCAGAGGACTTACCTATGCTTTTCTGTAGGGAGTTAGCTAAAATATGGAAAGCTTTCTCATGATGTTGGTGAGATTTGGAAGGTTTAGTCCAAGGTAAAGCTGGTGGATTCTCTCTCAAGTTATAGCTTCAACAGTGGGATCTCACTTAGTCTGAGAGGAAGCATCTAGGTGATCAATCAGTCACATTGTCTGATATGCATCAGGACAGAGCAGAGAGTGTGAAGAAAGTTTGCAATAGACTCCAGCAAAGATGAGTAGATTTGAGTTTTGAATAGACCTCAGACATGCATAAGAAAAGAAAATCTTAACTGCTGCCTTTGTGGATGGTCTTGAGAGGATCATCTGGGAAAGCTGGGTACTGGCTAGGCCTAAGTGAAGATCATTATGCCCCTCCATGTTGTTGCAAGTTCCATAAAGGAGGGTGCAAAAAGTTGAATTGAACAAAAGGCCTAAAGCGGGTGTGGCTTCTCATCAGTACTCCCCACAAAAAGGGGGAAGGAAGATTTTGTAGTTACCTGCCCATTTCCTCGCCCATGGGAGAAGATGAATGTTTAGCCCCTCAAATGCAACGCCCATAAGAAATAGGATATCCTGAGTCAAATGCTGTGTCCTATTATCTATACAATCCTTAGCGACTGCCCCCATTGTCTCACAGCAAAAATGTTTCATAAACTCTTGTGGCTAAGGGTAGTATTACATGTGTAGGAGTAGATGGTAATGTAGTTCCTATTCCGCCATCAAGGTGTAAACTTTGAATCTGACTACTCTGCTTCTTCTGGAGGGAGGGAGTAGTAGTATGAGTCCTTCCTGATTTTTTAAAAATTCACATGATTGTTTCCAATTAATAATCAAATATTGAGTTTCTTGCAGATGGATCAGTTCGGACAGGATATGCTGTTCCTACCCAAATGTTGTCAAGTCAGAACCACTCCCTTCAGCAATGTCAGTGCAGGAGGCAGAGCTGAAGGCGCTCACTGAGGTTTGTAAGATGGCTGAGGGTAGGACTGCTAACATTCAGGTATGCCTTCAGTATCACTCATTATTATGGTCTAATCTGGTGGAGCAGAGATTTTGTTTGATCCATGGGTAAGCCCATCAATAATGAATGCTGAGTGTATGAAAGATGTTTGATGCCCTGATGCTACCTGAGGAGGTAAAGACTAAACTATTACCTGAAGCCTACTTTAAGTGGAAGTCTGTGTGATACAGGATGGTTTTGGGTCTGTAGACTTCCAAAAGGTTTGAGTCTTTTCAGATACAGGCTACAGAGGCTGAAGAGAAAAACATCAAAGGAAAAATGTAGAAGTGATGACTGAGAATGGACTCTGGAAAGGTTGGTAAGAAATTGTTCCTTCAGAGGGCACTCTACCTAAAGAGGATGGATTTAGAACATGGGCAAATCAAGAGAGAGAAGGTGTGACTGGGTTCTGTGGTGGATGGCTCCTGGGTTTAACAATTCTGCCGCTAGGTGAGTGCTGTAATAATGATGAGAGAACTATGGGAGTTCCAGGGAGGCATATGCTCAGGTCATCTTACCTATTTCAGAGACTGCGGATTGGCTATGTTAAGTTAACAAAGGTAGAACAATATGAATATGTCCCTGTCTGAATTGTTCTCTTTCCAGGATATTTGGAGACCTGGCCTGTAGCAAAGGCTACAGCTAAGGATATTGGCTGAGGAGAGAATATCTACTCCTGGGATCTTCTAACTGGAAGATAGGCCTAAGTCCTTAGGAAGTACTCTTTGAGAATGTCCCTAGGTTAGATCTCTATTTCCCCAATAGCTCCAGAAGCAGCCTAGTAGTGTTTCAAAGTATGTTATCTGTCTCACAAACAAGTCCAAGTTTTAGTTTGTTTTCCAGATCCAGACTGCATAAGAGGCAACTCAATCTTCACAACCAGGAGATTGGGTAGTGGTGAAAGGAGAGGTGTATGGAAAGTCCAAGAGTCACGTTTGAGGATCTACATCAAGTCCTATAAACCACCGAGACGGCTGTCCAATTGGAATGGATCCACGCGTCACATAGCAACCAAGTGCCAGGACTACAGGGGCCATAATGCTTTTATATGTCTTATTGTTTGGTTTATATGGTACAAGAGGGAAAACAGATCAAATTCCAATGGTATTTTATCAAGATGAGTCAGGAACTGCCAAGTTTGACTTTTGCAGTGTAGTTGATAGGAACTGACCCAGTCTATGGTAATTGTGCAGTGTTTAGAGATGATCATACCAACTGTGGACATTGGAGATAAGCAGGACAGAACACTAGTCCTAAATATTGTGACTATAAACCAGTGGATCTCCTAGAGTCAGTAAGCAACACAATATCTGGTCATGATTAAGAGGGTTTTGTCATACATCCTTTGACTCTCAAGTATACATTGTTGCCATAGGAGTCCCTAGAAGAGTTTCTGACGAATGTTTAAAGCTAGAAGTCAGGTAGCTGTAGGATTTGAGTCATTCATTCCAATGATTAGTATTAATAATGAAATGTGGATTGAAATAACATTTCTATTATCAACAACAGAGATTTGTGAATTAAACCGGTGACGCTCTGATGACTGCAGAACCAACTGGTCCTTGACAGCAGAAAAAGGAGGGGTCTACAAGATCTTTGGAAGTTCCAGCTGTACCTACATTCCGAATAACACCCGATGGAAGTATCATCAAGGATCTGAAGGAACTGGCGACTATCGAATGAACTGGCTGAAAATTAAAATTGTTTTTTTTAATGTTTAATATGTCTATGCCCACACCATGCATATGTACTGTGACTCTATCAAAGATAAGAATGATTACAACTGTATGAAGAATGCAATTCCATCCTGAAGTAAATACCTTGTTGATGGTTGCGGAGTAAATAGGACAAGGTGAAGGCAAACCCAAAAGGGAGTTGGGGGGACCTGGTGAAGCAATAAGGAAAGTCCAGCTCTTCGCTGTTTAGGGCGTTGGGAGAGTACCTCACTTTGCCTGTTCACCCTGGGTCTATTTCCCGCAAAAAGGAGGGATTTGTGAGAGATAGGTTTTTATATATATTGTGTAAAACCTGTACTACTAGTCTTTGACCACTAGATGGCAGCTAATTAGCTATGTGAGTCACGTGAACACTTTCTTTGTTTTAAGACATGTGAATTTGCCTCTTTCAAATGAACCAATGAACTCAGCTTGTGTCAAAGAACCAATCACTCTGCTTAAGTAACACCCCTTTTTGTCTATGTCATACCTACTATATAAGTGTCTGTCTCTTTAATAAACTGGCTCTTGCTTGGGGGATGTGAAGTATTTTCCATGAAACCATCTTGTGTGTTTTGGTATCATTGTGAAAGCAGTATGGCGCGCATACTAATTCTTCCAATCGATTTGGCACCACACAAAGAAGAAGAGTATCGCGAGAATTGCGATGACATAGGCTTGCTGCCACCCTCTCTCCCTGATGATAATGATGCCCCCTCTTCACCCAGCTCCCACGTGTGATCCGCTACATCATCATCCACTACTGTCTGTTCTTCACTTATGTCATCTTCACCAATCACATGGTCACGTCCCTGACTGCTCGCAACACATTCTTCCACGTGACTGTCATCATTGATAGTTGCACATTTAAAGGGAGACAGAGCTGGCCTGTAGCTGCTTACTGTCCTCACTAAGCTCGTCCTCACTGAAAAGTGAAGCAGAGTCAGCAGCATGCATTACTTCCTTAGCAGAAGGAACAACAAAAGAGTCAGTTGCAGGGTAGGGGAGGGCAAAGAGGTTGTTCCTGGGCCATGCCAGCTAAGTGTAGTGTCAGAGAAAACCACAGATTCCTGGCTGTGTGTATCTGTTGTCACTTGAGATGATGCTGAAGAGCAAGTCAACCATTCCAGTACAGCTAGATTGTTGGTCAAAACACAACCGCTAGATGACATTGGCAGCTACTACTGCTGCTACTTGTGCCAGCTACTGCACTATTTGTGCCACTGCCTTTTACTTTTGAGGGCCCAGGCAACTGTCTGTTTGCCATAGTGTACAGTAACTGAATCAGATGAATGGTATAGCAAGTGTACTAGATAAGCGCGCCTATAACTTAGACCACCTGTTGAGACTAAGTCTGATGCACAGTAAGTCTATGTATAACAGAACAGATTAAGTATGAATGGCGCAGCAGATGAAGTAGAAAACCAAGCCTGTATATTAGACTGCCTGTTGATAATGAGTATGATGCACAGTAAGTCTATGCATAACAGAATAGATTAAATATGAATGGCACAGCAGATGAACTAGAAAAACATGCCTAAATTAGGCCACCTATTGACAATGAGTCTGATGCACAGCAAGTCTATGTATAACAGAAAAGATTAAGTATGATAGGCGCAGCAGATAAATTAAAAAACATGCCTCTATATTAGATCACCTGTTTACAATGAGTCTGACGCACAGTAAGTCTATGTATAACAGAATAGATTAAGTCATAATGGCACAGAAATAGTGTTGAGAGACTCGTCACCAGTCAGCAGCTAGCCAGCTCCTGTGATGTCACAGCCGTTTAAATGCCTCAGGTCAAGCGGTCTCCGCCCTTTCACTGTGAATGAAGCATAGGGAGAGATGTGACAAGCAATAGAGACAGTATTGCTAAAAGCTTTTCTCATTGTGGAATATTGGATAGTATTTGATAGGTAGTGTTTCCGAAATACTACCTGTACCACGAACCACACAAGAAAGGCAGCATGAGATTAGGGATATAAACAAGTGGCTCACGAACTGGTGTTGGAAGGAGGGATTTGGGTTCCTGGAGAACTGGGCTGACTTCTCTGTTTGCTACAGGCTCTATCATAGGGATGGGCTGCACCTCAATGGGGAAGGGGCAGCTCTGTTGGGGGAGAAGGTTGGAGGAGTGTTTAAACTAAGGAGTGGGGGGAGGGTAATAACATTAAAAGAGGGGAATATAGTGCAGATAGAGACCCGGGATGAAGAAATGGAACTGGGGGAGAAATGGAAGGAAGGACTAGAACAGCTCAGAAGGAAAGGTGTAGGGTAAAAAATATACATAAACCTCTTAATTGTATGTACACTAATGCCAGAAGCCTGACTAATAAAACTGGTGAACTGGAATTAGTGATGTGTGAGGAGGACTATGACATAGTGGTAATAACTGAGACATGGCTGGATGATACCTATGACTGGGCAGTCAACGTACAGGGTTACAGTCTGTTTAGAAAGGATCGTCAAAACCTGTCTAAAGCCCACATTCAGGGAATATATACGTGAGGGACATGAACATGTGGAGTCACTGTGGGTAGAAATACATGGAGGAAAAAACAATAATAAAATACTAATAGGAGTCCATCATAAGCCACCTAATATAGCAGAGTCCACAGAAAATCTACTACTAAACGAAATAGACAAAGCGGCAAATCATAATGAGGCCCTTATTATGGGGGACTTCAAGTACCCAGATATAAACTGGGAAACTGAAACCTATACATATCATAAAGGAAAAAGGTTCTTGGCAATAAGCAAAGACAATTACGTTTCCCAACTGGTTAAGGACCCGACTAGAGGGACAGTCATACTGGACTTAGTATTAACCAATAGACCTGCCTGACAGAACAACAGATGTGCGGGTTGGGGGACATCTGAGAAATAGTCATCATAAAGTAGTAACCTTCCAATTGTCATTCAAAAGAGTGTTTCTTCAGGGAGGAACAAAAATACTACACTTCAAAACAGCAAAATTTAGCCAACTAAGCAAGGCCATAGGCCTAACTACATAACTGGGACAAAGTCCTCAAAAATAAGATTACAGCCACAAAATGGGATATGTTTAAAAGCATCCAAAAATCTAATTGTGAGCGGTACATACCTTATGGGAATAAAAGGTTAAGGAACAAAAAAAGCAATGTGAATAAATAGAACTGTAAAGAAAACAATAAATGACAAACAGAAAGCATTTAAGTCACTAAAACAGGAGGGTTAGCGAGGAAACATTGGAAAACTATAAGGAAAAAAAATAGAATGTGTAAAAGGCAAATAAAAGCAGCCAAACTAAAGACCGAGAGATTAATTGCCAAAGAGAGTAAAACTACAAGGTAACGCTCAAATCTTCTTCAATTATATAAATGGTAAAAAGTATAAATCTGAAGGTATCGGCCCTTTACAGAGTAATGAGGGGGGAGTTGCAGAGCGCGATGAGGAGAAAGCAAAGCTATTAAATATGAAATGCACAAAGTAAAAGTAAATTCCCCATTAAAAGTGCCCTGTCTGACCCAGGAAGAAGTACAGCGGCGTCTTAAAAAGATTAAAATCGACAAATCGTCAGGAACAGATGGCATACACCCCCGTATCCTAAGAGAATTAAGTAATGTCATAGCCAGACCCTTATTTCTGATATTTACATAAGGACTTTATACTGACAGGGAGTGTTCCAGAGGATTGGCGTATAGCAAATGTGGTGCCAATATTCAAAAAGGGTCCAAAAACAGAGCCTGTAAACTATAGGTAAGTTTAACATCTGTCGTGGGTAAACTGTTTGAAGTTTTTCTAAGACATGCTATCTTGGAGTACCTGAATGAAAATAAGAAAATATCCGCATGGCTTCATGAGGTATCGGTCATGTCAAACTATAATGTCAAACTAATTTAATCAGTTTCTATGAGAAGGTAAGTTCTAAACTTGACCGCGGCGAATCAATGGATGTCGTATATCTGGACTTCTCCAAAGCATTTCACACTGTATCACATAAAAGGTTAGTATATAAAATGAAAATTATTGAACTGGGAGAAAACGTCCGTATGTGGGTATATAACTGGCTCAGTGATAGAAAACAGAGGGTGGTATTAACGATACACACTCAGATAGGGTCACAGTCATTTGTGGGGCACCACAGGGGTCAGTATTGGACCCTATTCTCTTCAATATATTTATTATGGTCTTGTAGAAGGTTTGCACAGTAAAATATCAATTTTTGCAGATGACACTAACCTATGTAAAGTAATCAACACAGAAGAGGACAGTATACTGCTACAGATGGATCTGGATAGATTGGAGGCTTGGGTAGAGAAGTGGCAGATGAGGTTTAATGTAAGGTTAAGCACATGGGGAGGAATAATGCAAGTCACCAGTACATACTAAATAGTAAAACACTGGGTGACACTGACATGGAAAAGGACTTTGCATTTTAACAGCAAACTAAGCTGTAGAAACCAGTGTCAGGCAGCTGCTGCCAAGGCCAATAAATTAATGGGTTGCATCAAAAGGGGCATAGATGCCCATGAACATAGTCCTGCAACTTTACAAATCACTAGCCAGGCCACACATGGAGAACCGTGTACAGTTGTGGGCTCCTGTGAACAAGGCAGACATAGCAGAGCTGGAAGGGGTTCAGAGGAGGGCAATTAAAGTAGTAACTGGAATGGGTGGACTACAGTTTCCTGAAAGATGATCAAAATTAGGGTTATTCTCTTTAGAAAAAGGATGACTGAGGGGAGATTTAATAACTATGTATAACTATATCAGGGGTCAGTACAGAGATCTCTCCTATCATCTATTTATCCCCTGGACTGTGACGAGAGGACATCCTCTGCGTCTGGGGGAAAAGAGGTTTGTACCCAAATATAGAAGTAGATTCTTTATGGAAAGAGCAGCGAGACTATGGAAGTCTCTTCCGGAGGAGGTGGTGATGGTGAGTTCACTAAAAGAGTTCAAGAGGGGCCTCAATGTATTTCTGGAGTGTAATAATATTACAGGTTATGGCTATTAGTGATGGGTCGTTGATCCAGGGAGTTATTCTGATTGTCTGATTGGAGCCGGGAAGGAATTTTTTCCCTAAAGTGGGGAAAATTGGCTTCTATTTCACAGGGGTTTTTCTGCCTTCCCCTGGATCGACTTGCAGGATAACAGGCCGAACTGGATGGACAAATATCTTTTTTCGGCCTTATAAACTATTTTACTATGTTACCATGTTATACACTGTAGAGAGAGCGTAGGGAGACTGCAGGGATAGTGCAGGAATGGTAATCTAAAGGTGAAGGTATCCATAGGAGAGAACACAGTTTGCATCAATCTCAGAGTCCTCGTTGTTTAATAGATTATCAATTCTATGACTCCTTAATTCTGAAATTGGAGTGAATAACCTGTCTTGTTCTAATGTTAGCAGGGTGTCCACATTGACATTGAATAACCTATTTTACATATACATTTAGTGTTACTGTACAATATGTACAACAGACAGTTGCCAGGGCCCTCCAAAGGAATGGGCAGTGGCAAAAATGTGGTTGGAGCAAGCAGAAGTAGCAGCAGATAACAGGGGGTGGTAGCAGCATCTGCAGTTGCAGACCACGGAACTCTGCAGGCCAGCAATCAGCTGTCCTTGAATGGTTGACTTAGTCTTTAACATCATCTCAATTGACCTCAGACACCCTCAGCCTGGAGCTGGTGGGTTCCTATGACACCACCCTTAGTTGGCATGATCCAAGAAGAATCTCTGTGCCCTCACGTGTTCTGAACCTGCCTCTTTCCTTTGCTGCTCATGCCGCCAGGCAAGTAATGTATGCCGTTGGCTCTGCTTTTCATCGAGGACAAACTTATTGAGCAGAGTCACCAGCTACTACCCGGTCCATATTTGGAGGAGAGGTCCACTGCTTCCTCCTTGCTCTTGACTGAGTCTACTCCTGAGACAAGTGACTGAGCTAAGTGACCAGTAGAGTTATAAGAGTTGTAAAGAAGTTGTAAGAAGTTTGCAGTAAGTACTTTATTCTTGTTAATTGATTGCTGTTTTGTAACTGGGATGGATAGCAAGATTGAAAGTTTTCAACAGTGCACAGTCTGCCACATGTATGAACAACAGGAGCAGCAGTTCCTGGGTGAATACCGCTGTGGTAGATGTGAGCATGTTGCCAATCTGGAAGCTCACATTAGAGATCTGGAGAAGCGTATTGCAACACTGAGGGAAACAAGAGATCTTGAGAGGGGCCTGCTTCTCACAGAACAGGCAGTTATGGGGTCTGTTATGGAGGGTGGAGAGGAAAATCAGGAGGCCCATGTAAGGAGCTGGGTTAACCCGAATAGAGGGAGTGGCAAGGGGTCTAGGAAAAGGAAGGCCAGTCCTGCTTCTGTGCACCCAAGCAAAATTGCCAAGTTAGGTGATGATGCGAGGGTTTCAGTCTCAGAAATGGCAACCCTAGTGGATACTGGTCTCCCTAACAGCCGGGGGAACAGTCCATCTAGTAGTGGGGGAGATGGTAAAGCAGGCAGGCCGAGACAGCTAGTAGTGGTAGGGGATTCTATAATCAGGAAGATGGATAGAATAATTTGTCGCCAAGACCGCCTCAACCGAATGGTTTGCTGT
>ONZH01007318.1:0-34545 GCA_900303285.1 Rhinella marina | reverse complement strand
TTACCCACATCATAATTTCTCTCCGCCACAGAGAGTTTCTTCGAAAAAAAAGCACATGGGCGCCATTTACCAGGTGACGGGCCCTGTGATAACACAGCTCCTACCCCCACATCGGATGCGTCAACCTCCACAATGAAAGGTTGTGACACATCTGGCTGCACCAATATAGGGGCAGAGGAAAAGCACTCCTTTACAGCAGAGAAGGCCTTGCAATGCTGCATCAGACCACACAGAGATATCCGTCCCTTTCTTAGTCATGTCAGTTAAGGGTTTAACTATAGTCGAATAGTTCTTAATACATTTTCGGTAATAGTTGGTGAACCCCAAAAATCGCATAAGAGCCTTCAGATTTTCAGGTCGGTCCCAGTTCAGAACAGCACCGACTTTCTCTGGATCCATACGAAAACCTGAAGATGAAAGCAGGTATCCTAAGAATTGCACCTCATGTACAGCAAAAGCACATTTCTCTAATTTTGCATACAACTTGTTATCTCTTAAGATTTGCAACACCTGCCTCACGTGATCCTGATGTGTCACAATATCTGGAGAATAGATTAGTATGTCATCCAAATACACGACTACAAACCTCCCCACAAGATGATGAAAAATGTCATTAACAAAATGCTGGAAGACAGCAGGAGCATTGGTCAACCCAAAAGGCATGACCAGGTTCTCAAAGTGGCCCTCAGGAGTGTTAAAGGCCGTCTTCCATTCATCCCCTTCCTTGATCCTGACCAGATTATATGCCCCCCTTAAGTCCAACTTGGAGAACACCTTGGCATCCACAATCTGGTTAAACAAGTCAGGAATCAAAGGAAGGGGGTACGGATCACGGACAGTAATCCTATTGAGTTCACGGAAATCCAGACATGGCCTAAGGGATCCGTCCTTTTTTTTAACAAAAAGAACCCTGCTGCCACAGGAGATTTTGGAAGGCCTAATATGTCCTTTGGCCAAACTCTCAGCAATATATTCCTTCATGGCCGTTCTCTCAGGTCCAGAAAGGTTATACAGCCTAGATTTAGGCAATCTTGTTCCAGGGATAAGA
The DNA here is from genome assembly GCA_900303285.1 of Rhinella marina. Classification (NCBI taxonomy): domain Eukaryota; kingdom Metazoa; phylum Chordata; class Amphibia; order Anura; family Bufonidae; genus Rhinella; species Rhinella marina. The sequence continues at coordinate 33,497 of ONZH01007318.1, read as the reverse complement.
TTGATAGGACAATCGTATTCCCGGTGAGGGGGTAAATCCTGACATCCACCTTCAGAAAATACATCAGAGAAATCCGATATAAAAGAAGGAAGAGTCTTAGTGGTTAAAGCAGAAAAAGATGTATTAAGGCAATTGTCAACACAATAATCGCCCCAATCCACAATTTGTCTAGTATGCCAGTCAATGGACGGATTATGTTTGCTTAACCACGGTAAACCCAGAACCACAGGAGCAGGAAGACCTTCCAACACAAAACATGAAATAAGCTCCTGATGAAATTCACCCACTCTTAATTTGATATCATGCACCATCTGAGACAAACACTTCTGAGAGAGAGGTGCAGAATCAATGGCAAACACAGAAATCCTCTTATCCAAAGAACTTGGTGACAATCCATGCATACGGACAAACTGAGCATCAATCAAGTTCACCCCTGCCCCGCTGTCAATAAACACCTCAATTTTCACAACCTTTGATTCTAGCGCCACCTCGGCAGTCAGGAGAAAACGGGTACTGCAGGATGAAGACAAATGCACATTTTCAGTCTCCCTACCCACTCCACCAAGAGTGAGATGAGAATTCAACGCCCCCTTTTCTTTTCTCTCCTTTAGAGATAGGAAGCATGGACATACATTGATAAAGTGTCCTTTCTGACCACAGAAAAAACACACACCCTTTTTATTACCAAGATGATTGCGGGTGGCTACAGGAGTGGCTCCCCCTAATTGCATAGGTTCATCCCCAGACATCAACCTAGGGGAATATTCACCCAAAGTGTCTTAGGAAGCTGGTACACTATTTGATAGTACGTCCTGAGAGCGGGGGCCCCTAGATCGCTCTCTCAGGCGCCTATCCATGCGCACCGCAAGAGACATAGCGGCCTCCAAAGACACAGGGGTTTCCTGAAAGGCCAAAGCGTCCTTCAGCCTTTCAGACAAACCTTGACAGAATTGGCTACGTAAAGCCGGATCGTTCCATTCAGTATTGGTCGCCCACCTCCGAAACTCAGAGCAATAAGTCTCAACCGGCCGCTCACCCTGACAAAGGTTACGTATCTGGGTCTCCGCCAGGGAGATACGATCCGGGTCATCATAGATAATCCCTAGGGTCTTGAAAAATTCATCTACCGACCGGAGAGACAGCGATCCGGCCGGTAGAGAAAAGGCCCATGACTGCGCATCCCCTTTAAGCAGCGAGATGACCACACCAACCTTCTGTTCCTCATTACCAGAAGAATGTGGACGCAGTCTGAAATACAATTTGCACGCCTCCCTAAATAGAACAAAATTATCACATTCCCAGAAATCTATCCGGGAGGGGGACCTTAGGCTCCAAACAGGCCTGACACTCAGCACCCCCAGAACCACCAGCCTGTGGTCTCTGAATCTGGTTGCGGATGTCAGCCACCTCCAAGCTGAGTCCCTGCAGCCGTTCAGCCAGTGTAGCAATAGCATCCATGTCAGCACAAAAATGACATAAATTTTTGTTAGTGGCGGTTTATAATGTCACGCTCGGGTGTGGGGGGAAAAGCCACACCGAGCGTATGAGGGATGGGAACAGACAAAACCAGGGAACTGGTCACCTCCTGCAGGGGACCCTAAGACTAGGCCCTAGCTGGCTACCAGTATGAACTAACCCGGGTGGTAGGAAAGCTCATACACAGGAACCTAATCTGAATAAACCCTAGAACACCCTGCAGTCTAATGACACAAGAGAGTAACCTGTTCCTCCAAGCGTAAGGAGGAACAGGAGACTCAAACAGGAATAACCAAAGGAAGGGAAAACACTTAACTTTAAGTAGAACTCAGCAACAGGATCTCAGCCGAGATCCACACCACTCTCAACCAGGTATGTAGCAGATATAAACCGCAAGGGATACTGGGAGAGGAAGAGGTAAGTAGGAGACAGCTAATTGCCCAGCGGCAACAGCTGAGGGAAAGGGGTGTGGTGAACAGCACCCAAACCACAGGGAATAGCCTGTCAAACCTGTCACTTAGAAAGCCGCGCAGAACGTCTGATTCCAGACGCAAGACCACTCGTGACATCATGAGTGTCTTTTCCAGCACAAATATTAGTGAAATTATGTCGTTCACACCGCAGCTGTCCCGGCTGACCAATTTGGTGGCTTCTTCTAAGGGCCTTAGAACAGTGCAGGCATCTCGGACCAGCCTCCACTGCCGGAAATCAAAGCCGCACCTGCTCCCTACGCTGGAAGATTCTGGCTGCTGCTGGACAAAATCGTCCACTGCTCTACGCTGCTCTACGAGTCGCTGCAACATATGAAAAGTGGAATTCCACTGGGTCGCCACTACAACTATTAAGCGGTGTGGCGGAAGACCGTTTTGACGCTGCAGTTCCAGCAGAGCGTGCCCAGATACATATGAATGGCTAAAATGAGTGCAAAGCTTCCGCGACTTTGCCAGCACTGTGCGCAGGCCAGTGAATGTTTTTAGAAATCTTTGCACCACTAGATTTAGCACATGTGCCATACAGGGAGCATGCGAGAATTGACCCAGGTTCAGCGCTGCCACTATATTTCTCCTATTGTCACTCACTACCTTGCCCACTTCCAGCTGACGTGGAGTCAGCCAGTGCGCTATTTGCTGCTTCATGAAATGCAGCAAGTGCTGGCCTGTGTGGCTGCTACTGCCAAGACAAACTAAGTCTAACACTGCATGGCAGCGTTTCACCTGACACATGTGATATGAAGGAGCGTGGGTAACTCGCTGCCCTGACGCTCCAGCAGACGGATTGCCCATTGAGGTGGAAGAGGATAGTTGTTGGGTGGTCTGCTGCAATCCTGGCTGGAAAGAGCATGGAGATGCCAACAGCAATTGGCCCAGTTGGTGCAAGGTTCCTGCCTCGTTGCCACTAAATATATTCAGCCAGTGGGCAGTAAAGGACATGTATTGCCCCTGTCCGTAAGCACTGCTCCAGGTGTCCACCGTGACGTGCACGGTGCTGCAGAGAGACAGATGCAGTGGGCGTCCAATATTGTCTGCCACGTGGGAGTAAAGGGCGGGGATAGCTTTGTTGGAGAAGTAATGCCGGCTAGGGACCTGCCAGCGTGGCTGAGTGCAAGCCATTAGCTCCCTAAAAGCTGGGCAGTCAACCAGCTGGTACTGGCAGAGACTGCACAGCCAGCAACTTTGTCAGGTGACCGTTCAGTTTGCGCACTGTCGGATTACTTGTGGCGTAAAACTGCTTCCTGGCCACGCACTCTGCAATGGACGGCTGCCGAATGAGAGGAGGTGGAGACATGCACGCACTGGGCGACGATGAGGTGGATGTACTACATACCCCCCGTGATGCGGGCTGAGCTATGACACTGGATGCGGCCTGCCTGACAGAAGGGACCCCCAGAGAAGTAACCAGCTCTTTACTATTATTGGGCTGCTCTAAATTGCTGGCATGACGCCGCTGCAAATGGTTCCACAGAACAGTGGTCCCAACATTTGCGGCTTTCCCACGGCTCAATTTCTGCTTACAGAAATTACACGTGGCCATACTGCTATCCCCCGGCAGAGTCGTAAAATACTTCCACACACCCGACGTGCGCCCTCCACAGCTGGCCAAGCTTCTCGCACGCTTACTTCCTGGTGCCGGCCCCACTATATTTGGGGTCTCGCTAGTTTCCAGGGAAGCACTAGCCCTGGGCCTAACTCGCCTCTGCCCTCTGTTGCTGCCACTACTAGTACCACCCTCCTCCTCTGAGCTCAAATTCTCCTCGCCTCAGCAGTCACAGCAGAAATGAAGTGTCACTGGCTTACTGAGCCTGAGCCAATCAGAGCAAGCCCAGTTTACTAGGTCAGGTGGCCGCTTTCTTCCCGGGCTTTTGCGCACGATAAACGAACGAACAGTAAAAGATCGCTACTAAAATGAATTCGTATGCAACAGCGTATACAGTAACTAATTCGTATGCAATTGCGTATAATTTATAGGACAAACTACGTAGCGAATGCGTTCAAAGCCGAAGCGAATCGACTAATTTTCGGATTCGCTTCGTAGCTGAAAAATCCCAAGATTCGATACGAATCTACGAAGCGGCGAATAGATTCGCTCATCTCTAATTGTGCCTTTTATGTACAGTATACTCATAAACACTTAAAATTGACAGTTTTAGAAAAATTAACCCTGTTATAATTAGAGATGAGCAAATCATTGAAAAAATTATTAGCCGAACATTCGCCGAACTTTTCCTAAAATTCGTATATTCAACGAATATATTCGTTGTATTTGCGTACAAAATATACGTTATTATGTGCTATTAGCGAACATTCGCTTACTAATAACGAACGTTCATTTACAAAATGTACGCAACTTCTTAGAAGACGTACGCATGAGCGTACAAATAGCTTACGAATCTCAGCGTACTATTGTCTAAGCGATTACGTAATACGCAGGCACGTACTAGGAGAGGCCGCGGCGTGCACTCCTTAGAGGCAGAGAGAATATTCGAGACATATATATGGTAAATAGTGCAAATACATTATTATAAGTATAATATAAACATTTTAAATATTACCTACCTAGTATGCTCACGGACATGTTTAAGTCTCTTTTCTTCTGACGCTTGTCATAGAACTGGAGACAAACTCCAAACTCAGTCGCAATTTGTAATCCACATAGGCAAAATTGTAATCCAAATGGGTAAAAAAATAGCAGCAAAGGTTCCCTTTAAAAAACCCTCATTCGAGGGGCTCCCCAAATAACCTGAAAAGGGGGAAAAAAGGATGAGGTGCACATATGCGCAACTTGGATAAAAAAAACTTTTTTTTGATGGGGGGAGTCCTAACAATCCATGGCCATCTGGGTGAGGACAAACGCAGGGCAACAAAACTAAAAACAAGGGCCAACTAGTGCCCACCCTTCTGGATAAGTCTATTTTGTGGCTCCCATAAAAACTGCAGGAATTACTTAAAGGCCAGCAGGTCCTCCTCACTGCTGCTGGAGCTAAAGGACATGAGAGGGCGCTCCTGCCTCATCATGAAAGCAGCCCTGACTGCGGCAGCAGACCCCCGCCGACCTCTCAACGATGGTCTTCTTGGTGACTGGGCTTTCACACTGGCAAAGGCAGTGGTAACTTGGGCCCTGCCCATCACTCTGTAGTGGCCAGATCCTCCTGCCAGCATACCAGGTGACAGAATCTCCAGCTGTAATGGTAATGGTAACGCTCTTCCACGAGCGGCGGACTGTGCGGCCTGCAACTGCCATGGGCATGGCAGTTGGTAGTGGTACTGTACCACAGTTGGATGGTACACGAAAGTGTTCGTGGTCATCTGTCCCACATGAAGGATCGGTGGTATCGGTGGTATCGGTGGCGGTGGCGGCAAATCAGGAATCAGGGGTTCCGGCTGATCCTGACCTTGGGATTTCTCTTCAGATCTCAAGGTCTCATGGTCACAAGCCTCTTCTGCGGCCTGGGCCTCCTCACTCCAGTCTTCCGGGGGGCACTGCAGGAGTAGGTGGTCGCTTTAAGACTTTCACCCCAGTAGCAAAGGCTCTTCATGGGGGTATACTCCATGTAATCCCCTGCATGTAGATTGTGGCGTACGGGCGGAAGATACAGCCGCTTAACCGAACGGCGGTTAACATATAATTCCTCTGCCGTCTCCTCATCGCCGATGAAACCGACTCCCCGCTCCATGTTGAACCAAATAATGGTTCCCCTTCGGCGCTCCAGTAGTCCTTGCGCGGCGGAGCGGGAACTCCTGCCGCCTCCGCCGTGTCAGCCAGTGGAGTCACCACCTCAGCAGGCACCTCATCTGACTTCCTGTTGAGCTGTGAGAGATAGATCTCCTCCGTTTCCTTCTCCTCATAGGGGTCGTCTGCCCACAACATGCTTCCCCAGTCAGGACCTCGCTGTCTCGCCGCCATCTTACTCTGCTGACTTGCCACGTCTTCCTCGCGCGCAGGAGAAGGGGGGCGGAACTACCAGGGAGGAGTCTGCATCGCTGAATAGAATTCGTACGCAACAGCGTGTAGAGTAACTACCAGGGAGGAGTCTGCGCAACAGTGTATAGAGTAACTAAATTATACGTAGAATAGCGTATAATTTAGCGGACAAACTATGTAGCGATGCGTACAAAAGCGAAGCGAATGACCTAATATTCGGAATCGCTTCGCAGCTGAAAAATCCCAAGATTCAATAAGAATCAACAAATTGACGAATCGCTTCGCTTATCTCTAGTTATAATGTTGTAGCACCGCATAGTGCACAGTACTTAGTTACAATATGTGAACTTAACATGGCAGCAACAGTATTCTTTCTCCTCTCCTGACCACCAGGCTGATATTTTTATCTATAGTAATGCACTGTAATATTAAGTGATCTTAAAAATACTTCTGTGCTTTGTACCTGAACTCAAGACCTGAGTGTTAACCCTCTGTGTACTGACTGTGACATGTTTTCGGGATTAATCCCTCCTCTGTTGATTTAGTGTGGACTGATTCTCCTGGTATCCTAACTATAGTTTTTTTTTTTCTGGATTAACCCCCTATCTATTGAAATGGCTTCTTTTAATTCTCTAGATATCCTGACAGTGATTTATTTCTAGATTAACCCATTGTCTGTAATTTGGGCTCAATCCATCTCTTCTGGTTCTGACCCTGCTTGTCTACTACTCATTGCATCCCTTATTCTGCACCACCTCTTTTTACTACCTTACTCCACAGCTTTAACCTGGGTCCTTGGCAGCCAAGTTCATCCTGCCTTGTGGCAGCCCCTTGTGAAGAACCTAGGTAGCCTTAACTTCCTACCAGAGTGGTTAAGAAAGACTGGTAACAGTTTCTGAGTTTGCCGTATGTCGTTCCTGATTGTGTCCAAAGTACTTCCTTACAAGTATGTTGAAAATTATTTTTTAATTTTAAATACTATAAAATACTTGTAAAATGAACATATCTTGTTTTTTTTGTAAAATGCAAAAGCTAATATAAATTTTGAGTAATACAAATATTTTGCTTTTGCTGAAGAATGGTATTTACCAACTCCTGTAAACACTGTGTCTTCAGAGCTTTTTAAAAGAATAAATATTTCAAGCTACATGTGTTCAACTGGGAATCAATTTTAACACAGCTTTAAGCTTCCTGTCTGCAAGTCAGATAATCTTATCACAAGGCAAAGGTATTATACACAAGGAAACCTCCTAGGTCTGATAAAACTATCAATATGGAGGAAAGTGGAATCTGTTCTGAAACAACTTCACTGTGAATTGCTGAGTGTGAACCATTGCAGAAAATGTTAATATAATGATTAAGAATAATAGAATATAAAGACTAAAGTCTGGCCATACAACTTCAATAGCTGTCTGTCGAACACTCATTTATCTGACAGCTACTGTACTTATTACGACCTGGAAAACGGAGAACAAGCTGCTGCCACCTGTGGCGGTGGCTTATCTCTACTGAATTCAAAGGGATCAGGCTGGCTTCAGTGATTATGTGCCGCTTGTGAAGGATGTAAACACTCTAAGGACCAGAACATGGATAAAACGGAGGCAGCGAGGAAGACCAGCAGGTAACAGTTAAGTATGAATTTTCTTTATCAAGAGGCATGCTGTGGGAAAAACATGAAAAGTAATTATTACCAGAAAACCACTTCAAGGGAGTTGTTAAGTTTGGAGCTCCTCCGTTTGGATATTAAATTAAGGGCTTATTCAGACGGCCATAGTGTCTTGAGGTCCGCAAATTGCAGATCCGCAAAACACGAATACAGGCCGTGTGCGTTCCAGATTTTGCGGACAGCACATGGCCGGCATTATGATACAAATGACTATTCTTGTCCGCAACATGCTCTATCTTTCTTGCGGGGCCGCGGAACGGAACTACAGATGCGTACAGCGCGCTGTGTACTGTCCACATCTTTTGTCCCCTGTTGAAATCTTTTAAGCCTTATCAGTTGGGTAGAGTTTTACATGGCTTCAGAAAGAAGTTGAACTAAGGATTCTCTGAGTTCTGACTACGGAAACAACTGGACCAGGGCTCACCAACATTTAAGGAAACCAGAACTGGACATCTCAAGCAAGTAATGCATTTAGAGGTTTCAGATAAAAGGGATACAGATAACAGAGATAGAATTTAAAAACACATCTAATATCACCAGTCTCAATGGAGGAAATACATTTTAATGATGTATGGAGACAGGTCTCCAGACAGCATTAAAATAAAGTGTTTGATTAGGTCAACTATGGGTTTATGATCAGAAGTTCACTTCGCTCAAGCATACTTACGACCTCAGCTGCAGCCCAGATACGAAGCTGCCGGGACAGAATCTGTTGCTTATGTGTGACTACAGTATTTGCACTCCCATGGTAATAGCCAACAGAGAGGTCAACACTTTTTCCTATAGTGTGCAAGCACAGCCACAACTGCTGGATTGCAGGGTGGTCTTAACCTCTGGAAAGGAGCAGTGTATAATGGGATTGAAAATGAATCAAGCCAGCAAAGGAGGCAATATGGACAAATCACAATACATTAGAAAGTGCCTTGTATTAACACAAGGCACTTTGTACATGATAAATGACATTTGCTTAAGTGAGACAACCCCTTTAATGAAGGTTCTAGGTCAGTTTTCTTGGATTTGAAAGTCACAAATTTTTACATAACCGGTACAAAAAAATTGCAACTGTTTACCATACCACATTGCTCTTGAAACTCTTTGAAAGTGTGGGTAAAGTTGGGTGGAAGGAGCAGGGCCATCACTGACTGATGCATTTACTACAATTTAAGCCAGAAAACTGGCTTAAATTATAACTGAAGTCTACGCCAGGTCCTAGCTTTGAGTTTCTGGCACATGGACATCACAGATGAAAGAGGCTTGCATGATTTAATAGAGGACTGGAGTGGAAACATCTTTAGTAATTGAGTCCCAGTACATCCAAGCATGCCACAATTGTATATGACTGTAATGTGTCACATTTCACAGTAATGCATATTGAACAAATAGCATTGGCCATGACAAAAAGATTTGAGTGTGTGAAGAGAAATATATTGGATTTTCAAATGCAATACATTAACCCTTATGGGACTGATCAAATCTTTAGATTATATAAAAGTTTTTTTTCCATCTTATATATCTGGTTCTACAATTGCACATTATATGCTATTAATTTAGGTATTACTGTGCCCTGGGCCTCCCTCCATTTTCTCTTTACCATGTTTCATTCTTCCATTTATTTATTTGCACAGGCAGGGCATCCATGCCAATGAATAGCTGTGGCAGGCTCGGAGTATCAGTCATGTGTCTATAGGGCTGTGCATGTCTCAGAAGAAGGTGGGACATATACAAATATAAAATTATTTAGCACTGGATAGATCTGGTCAAACAGCATCTTTATTGCATCTGAGTTAAAAAAACACATAAAAAGTGCTTTGTTCTCTCAGACTGCAGCCATGTATTCTCCCCCTTCTCTCTCCCCCTCTGATGTAAATGCACATGAGTAACAATGCACTGCTCTCTATTTTCAATTTACCCTAGCCCTTAGACATACCATAATTAAGAGTTGGCTTAGGGTTGCCTGAAATATGTAAGAACAAAATATAAAAAAGTTATGTCTTTCAGAAAATGGTGATGCAAAGACTATTTTGATTTTTTTCTTTTTTTTTAATGGAAAATTACTGAAAGAACAGAAATTTTTAACACTGTGGACATGAATCCCTTTACAAAAAAGAATATTTCCATATTTCAAGTGTAAAATAAAAAACTATACAAATATACACTATGAAACGGATGTTATTTTGTTTTAAACATGTAGTACAGTTAATATCAGATGGGGCCAACATGGTCGATCAATCAAACATGGCCGCTGGATTATTGCCATAAGAGCAAGGAGCCTGAAGTAGTATCTACTAGTATCTGCCATATAATATGTTTGCCAAACAGGGGCTGTTGCTGTTAGGGGATTTGGCTGGTTAAGTGTGTGGCACAATATGCCAATTATTGGTGTTGTGGCCTGCAATCTCCTGAAAATGCCCCTTTGTATGAGAATGACATGAAGGGGCTGCATGGAGCCAATAATTGACCACTATATAAATTTTACCTAATAATTAAAGTTATACTTACCTTTGACCCTTGGATCATGAAACTACATATGAAAAGTATCTCATGATGCAGCAGGTGACCGGCAGTCGGATCCAACAAACTGTTGAGCAGAGAAAAACGGAAAAGGGGCATTCCCGGAGTGACATAAGAAGAAAGCAATTGCTATTCAAACAAATGAAAGGGAGAAGGAGGTTCATCAGGAGCAATAGACGACATTGAAGTTGAGGGGAAGGAATGACAACGTACATTGATGAGCCTTGACTGATGTGCAGGCCGGTGGGAGATGCAGCAGTTGCTGCAGCAGCAGGCTGTAACACTAAATGAGTGGCACAGTTCTCCCATGCCACGTTATGGTGACACTCCATGTTTTGACGCAGGGCTGTTCTTCCAACATTAGCACCCTAGCCAACTCACCTTCTGCCCGTACATCCTGCATACCACCATGCTAACGTCCTTCAGTAACTTGGTAAAAAATTCCCACACTAATGAGTATGACATTTTCCTGAAACCACTGAAACCACTGAATGATGCCTGTCTGTGGCTGCTTTAATAAACCCGTGCACCGCTAGTATGTTCCTCAGAAATAGTGTCCTGAGTTACAGACAGTGTACCCCTTCCACATTTAGCTGCAGATCTCCCACTGCTTCCACCCTGCTTTATCAAAGGCATGCCTCCACCCTTCTGTCTCATGGGCACATAAGGAAGGACACATACTGCCCACCCTATGGAGGTGAAAGCTGCCACCTACCCCATTCACCTAACTGTAGCTGCAGTCAGGGAACTCCTCCAGGGCTCTCTGCACACTGACCTTGAAGACTCTACCTCCTCCACTGGCTCCCGCTTACTGCTGTGGCTGCCTGCCTAGCTTCCCCAGTGCTGCTTATGCGATGTGCCGCCCCCAAGGGGCGATCATGTCCTAGGTTGTTAGGAATGCCAAGTGGTGTGGTGCAGCCAAGTGTGTGTGTCATGGTATTCCTACCTGGATACTGTCTCTCCCCAGGATTAGACTCTGAAGCAATAAAAGGGATGAGTAATGGTGGAGAATAAGTCAAGTCCAGACTCTTATAAAGTTCAACAGCTTTACTTGCATCAACTTGCATCCAGACAATATTCAGGCAAACTTGAGTACACTCAGCTTTAATCTGGTAGATAGACTTTTAGGACTGTTCTGGTATTCCTGGATTGGGGTGCCTTTGGCTGTTGACCTCCTCCTGACTCTCACAGGGGGAAAGTTTGCAAGGAGTCAGGGTGGTCTATGAGCTACTTCCCTTTTGAGACTTCTGCTGCAGGAGGTGGAACTTTCCCCTCGCTGCTACATTGTTCATGTCTTCTTAGCTCCACTATGGAGTCTAAACTGGAATAAACTAGAACTGTAACCCCTCCCTTTGGTAGGAAACAGGACTAGCCCACTTCTGGAAAGTTCAATTCTATATAAGGATCTCTCACTCTGCCAGATACACACAACCACCTGCTGATGTGCAAAACAGTTTTATAATAATAATAGAAATTCACAGTGTAATGGACCTGGAAATAAATACACAGATGACATTAATGTAAGACCATTAGAGACAGTAGCAGGGTGAAGGAATGGTAATACCACTCTGGGGTATTACACTTACAATTTCCCAGTGTCCTTGCCCTGCACCTGGAATTAGAGATACCCTTTCCCCTTCACACTGATGGAAGCACGATGGAAGCACGCATGATCTTCTCACTGACAATGTAAACTAACTGACCAATGAGCGCTCACATCAGTATGAAGGGGAAATTGCTCATTGCCTGCAGGCATCCCACACTGAGCCAGCTAAGCTTTCCTCTCCCCTGGGCCGCCATTGCTTCCTCCGACTATGATGCCATCATGTGCAGGCAGCCTGTCAGCAGCACTCCTGCCCTGTCTATTCCAAGCCACCCCCTAGCCAGCCTTGATGCTATAGATTAGCAGTGCCAGAACCAACTGAGCACTTCTCCACTGCTGCCTACCCATGCTATGATCAAGCAAATCTTATTGCAGCTTTGGTAGGGAGCATTTGAGATACTGACAGGAAAGGATCTGGCAGCCTGGAGCAGCAGGGCAGGGGAGAAGCACTGACTGAGTGAAGTGAACTATAAGGAGGCTACACTGTCCGCTCATTTTGAGCATATTTACGCCCTAGGCAACTACCTACTCCCGCTTACCCCATCATGGCCTATGGCCATGACTTTACAGCTTAATTCTTCAGGTGGATGCAGGCATATTTATAAAGTGAAGTGGTTTAGAAATTTGATAGTTACACCATTCTCTATTAAATGAAATTATGTAAAAATACCATGACTTTTTAACATCTATTTTAAAGCATTCAATTGTGCAGATTTTTTATTGCAGTATGGTTGTCGTTTCCAGAGATTGCTAAATGATGCTATTTCAATTGATGCATTTCAGTTCAGATTTTATTTATTAAAGTCATTTTTATGTGTTTTGATTTAGAAGCAAATTCAGAAAGTTCAGCTGCAACACTCAAGATTTTACAAATGCTTTAATGGAATTAAAGAATATAGAAATAAATAAGTCAATTTTACCTATTTCAATAAAAACTGACTGCGAATATAAGCCCGCTGATGCTAGGTATTGAAATATATATTCTCATTTTCTCTTAACTACAAACACATACTGCAAGATGAAATGTATCATTTACAACAGAGCACCTTACCCTCTGGTCCCGCAGTTCAGAAGCACTGACCCCTCTGCTCTCCCTCAGCGGGCCCAACCACAGGAGTCCTTAGCCGTGCCTGCTATCTCTTCCTGTAGAGCTTGCTTTTCCCAGGTGCATGCACCTTAATTCTTCCCCAACCTGTAGCTGGCTATTCCAGAGTATATATGGCACCTTCCCCTATGGCAATATGTCTGAGCAATAGGTTGATCTAGCTGCCTAGTCCATGCGTACATTTTGGAATTCAATTTTACTACCTGTGTACTGACCACTGCCTGATTCCTGACTCCTACTATCCACTGCCTGGCCTGACATGTGCATTATTACTATAGTTGACCCTTTGATGCCCTGAACTAGGTGTTATTTCATGGATTGACACAAACTGTGTCTGCTATTACCTCATCCTGTCCCTGACTATGATATTGTCTGATTCCTTAGTGCTCCACACCAGTGTCTGTTGGCATCAGACAGGTTCAGGAAAGCTAATTTGAATATCTTTCCCAGAGACCCAGAGGTGCATCACCTGGTCTACAATGCTGCTCACACATACAGTACTCGATATACTAGAGGCATTGCCTGGCCTACAACACTGTGTAAGTGTACTTGGTGTACCGTGGGCTCTCCATAATGAGAAAGGGTACACAACACATATACATTATTAAGAAATACATTTCTTTCTTTCTTTTTCTTTCTTTCTTTCTTTTTCTTTCTTTCTTTTTCTTTCTTTCTTTCTCTCTTTTTTTCTTTTTTTCTTTCTTTCTTTCTTTCTTTCTTTCTTTCTTTCTTTCTTTCTTTCTTTCTTTCTTTCTTTCTTTCTTTCTTTCTTTCTCTCTTTCTTTCTTTTTCTCTTTCTTTCTTTCTTTCTTTCTTTCTTTCTTTCTTTCTTTCTTTCTTTCTTTCTTTCTTTCTTTCTACCTCTGGTGACTTCTTCACTTCTGAAATATTGCCAAGGCAATCTCATGGTTCGCCAATATGTCATACAGTTCTGCATTCTGACTTCCAATCTGGCCTGGAACAAAATGGCCCTGGTGACAGCTTTCTGGGAAAAAGTAAAACCTAGAAGGCTTTACTCTTAATAGAGAGGAGTAAAGTTCCTAATTTCATTTTGATCCAATTTGTTCAAACTGGCCAAGAAATTTGATTTAGGTACAAATCAGTTCTACCTAAATCAAAAGTGCTTTAAATGGAGTTTGTATGTTCTCCCCGTGTTAGCATAAGTTTCCTCCGGGTTCTCTGGTTTCCTCCCACACTCCAAAGACATACTGATAGGGATTGTGAGCCCCATTGGGGACAGATGCTCATGTCTGTAAAGTGATACGGAATATAGTAGTGCTATATAAGTGCATAAAATCAATGAATAATAAACAAATACCTGGAACTGGAAACCACCAGTTACAGTGTTTACTATGACCAATTAATAATATGTTAAGTTTATAATACAGACCATTATGAACACTTTGTATCTTTTTACTTATTCTTTTATTTCAAATTTAAATGTATATGGGAGAAAATTATTAAGAAAGTTATTTATTTATTTATTTTTAATAAAACCACCAAGTGCCATGGCCAGTATTGACCTCAGCAGGGGTTTAACAGTTAATTCAGCATGCAGGAGTTTTGCGGCTACTTTCACACTTGCGTTGTAAGGATCCGTTTGTGAGATCCGTCACAGGCTCTCATAAACGGTCCAAAACTGATCAGGAAAGGAAAAGGATCAGTTCAGAATGCATCAGTTTTGCTTCAGTTTAGTCAGCATTCCGTTTTGGAGGCGGACATTAAAACGCTGCTTGCTGCGTTTTGGTGTCTGCATGAAGAAACTGATCCAAACTGATCCATCATGACTCACAATGTAAGTCAATGGAGACGGATCCGTTTTCTCAGACACAATGAAAGACGGATCCGTCCCCCATTGACTTTCAATGGAGTTGATATCGGATCAGTTTGGCTGTTTAAAAGATAATACAACCAGATCTGTTCAGAACAGATCCAGACGGTTGTATTATCATGACGGAAGCGTTTTTGCTGATCCATGACGGATCCAGCAAAAACGCTGGTGTGAAAGTAGCCTTACATGAGTAAGTTCTCATCTTCTTACTCCTCTTAAAAAGACCCCCTTCCCCATGTGTGATGTTTTATGAGATGATCTAAACCTAGACAAGGGCACAGAGTGGATATGTGATCTTTCTCCTCTCCCCCATCTTGCTCATTCCCTTCACCCACCCTCTCCTCCTCTACAGTCATGGCCAAAAGTTTTGAGAATGATACAAATATTAATTTTTACAAAGTCTACTGCTTCAGTTTTTATAATGGCAATTTGCATATACTCCAGAATGTTATAAAGAGTGATCAGCTTAACAGCAATTACTTGCAAAGTCAATATTTGCCTAGAAAATGAACTTTATCCCCCAAAACACATTTCAACATCATTGCAGCCCTGCCTTAAAAGGACCAGCTAACATCGTTTCAGTGCTTGCTCCATTAACACAGGTGTGGGTGTTGATGAGGACAGGGCTGGAGATCAATCTGTCATGATTAAGTAAGAATGACACCACTGGACACTTTAAAAGGAGGCTGGTGCTTGGCATCATTGTTTCTCTTCTGTTAACCATGGTTATCTCTAAAGAAACACGTGCAGTCATCATTGCACTGCACAAAAATGGCCTAACAGGGAAGAGTATCGCAGCTAGAAAGATTGCACCTCAGTCAACAATCTATCGCATCAGCAAGAACTTCAAGGAGAGAGGTTCCATTGTTGCCAAAAAGGCTCCAGGGCGCCCAAGAAAGACCAGCAAGCGCCAGGACCGTCTCTTAAAGGTGTTTCAGCTGTGGGATCGGGCTACCAGCAGTGCAGAGCTTGCTCAGGAATGGCAGCAGGCAGGTGTGAGTGCATCTGCACGCACTGTGAGGCGGAGACTCTTGGAGCAAGGCCTGGTCTCAAGGAGGGCAGCAAAGAAGCCACTTCTCTCCAGAAAAAACATCAGGGACAGACTGATATTCTGCAAAAGGTACAGGGAGTGGACTGCTGAGGACTGAGGTAAAGTCATTTTCTCTGATGAATCCCCTTTTCGATTGTTTGGGACATCTGGAAAACAGCTTATTCGGAGAAGACGAGGTGAGCGATACCACCAGTCTTGTCTCATGTCAACTGTAAAGCATCCTGAAACCATTCATGTGTGGGGTTGCTTCTCAGCCAAGGGAATCGGCTCTCTCACAGTCTTGCCTAAAAACACAGCCATGAATAAAGAATGGTACCAGAATGTCCTCCGAGAGCAACTTCTCCCAACCGTCCAAGAGCAGTTTGGCGATCAACAGTGCCTTTTCCAACATGATGGAGCACCTTGCCATAAAGCAAAGGTGATAACTAAATGGCTCAGGGAACAAAACATAGAGATTTTGGGTCCATGGCCTGGAAACTCCCCAGATCTTAATCCCATTGAGAACTTGTGTTCAATCATCAAGAGACGGGTGGACAAACAAAAACCTACAAATTCTGACAAAATGCAAGCATTGATTGTGCAAGAATGGACTGCTATCAGTCAGGATTTGGTCCAGAAATTGATTGAGAGCATGCCAGGGAGAATTGCAGAGGTCCTGAAGAAGAAGGGTCAACACTGCAAATATTGACTTGCTGCATTAACTCATTCTGTCAATATAAGCTTTTGTTACTCATAATATGATTGCAATTATATTTCTCTATGTGATAGAAACATCTGACAAACACACATAAAAACCAGAGGGCAGCAGATCATGTGAAAATATAATATTTGTGTCATTCTCAAAACTTTTGGCCATGACTGTACACAGGTTGAAAGTGAGCTACAAGCATAGTATATGAAGGCCTCATTTTAACCTGTCATATGTCAGGCTAGGTTGAGGCTAGCAGCCCAACTCAGTCTTCATTTAAAGCTAAGATTCTTGGATTCAAAAAAGGATAAAAATATAAATGAGCTACATTCTAGCCTGAGATAGAGCCCAAGTGCTACCCTTCTACAGTCTCACAACCCCAAGCTGGAATAATTCAAAACAGGATTCTTCTGTTGTGCTTGAATGAATCCAGCTAAAGATAGGGGTAGGGATTGGTGAGTGAAAGAAGACCTGTCACCTCTCCTGATATGTCTGTTTTAGTAACTTCTTGATTTCCCCATGTAATAAGAATTCTGCAGCATCTATTCTTATGACTCTATGTTATGCCATTCCTGTACAAATAAATTCCCAGAAGTCTGCAGTAAAGAGGGTGCAACTGACTCTGTCCAATCAGTGTTGCTGGTGTCTAGAGATGAGCGAATCTATTCACCGATTCGTAGATTCGTATCGAATCTTGGAAAACCCGAATTTTATGAGATTTGCTCCGTTAGATTCGAAAATGTTCTCAAGGCTTTCTACGCATTCTCTACATACTTGTCCGATAAATTGTACGCTAATGCTACGTATAAGTTACTTTATACGCTGATGCGTACTAATTCAGTTAATTAGCAAACTTTTATTGTTAGTTTGTTATTCATGTGGCAAAAGCCCGGGAAGAAAGCGGTCACCTGACCAAGTGGGCAGGGCTTGCTCTGATTGGTTCAGGCTCGGTAAGCCAGTGACGCATCACTTCTGATGCGACTGCTGAGACGAGCAGCAGCACTGTTGTGAAGTTCTGAGAGACTGAGACATGTGTGTTGATGAAATTGGGTTGTAATTCTGGGAATCCATATTACACATCAGGGATACTGCAGGGCAAGTGCAGGGCCAGTGCAGGGATAGTAATTAATCAGGCAGGGAGAGAGACAGGGAGACAGAGAGGTAGAGAGACCAGGAGAGAGACAGGGACAAAGACAAAGACCAGCTGCAGGGCCACAGTGAAGTAAAAAATGTCTGGAATGGATAAGCAAAAGGGGTCCAGTTCCAGCCAGACCTTGAGCTCTAAAAAAAAGAGAAGATAGCACAGGGCAGCAGTGCCAAAGGACCTGTAGCTGGAGATTCTACTTGTAGAATTCGTAATAGTTGGCCACTGTTCAATCAGGCTAACTCACAAAGGAGCAAAATTGTAGTGGAGGAGAAAGTGGATGAGGTTGTGGAGTGGATGGCGCACTCATCTCAGTCACAGCCGGATTAGCTGATACAGTATCCATATGTAGCCAGGGGTGAGACTCTTTCTGCTCCACCATTCCGCTCCAGCAAAGCCCGTCATTTTCTGTCACCTCTCGGGCTTCAGTGCTCCCTCCTAGTGGTGTCCCTTCTGCAATTTATAAAAAAAGGTCACTGAACCCCACCGCATAATCCGGCGGTTATAGAGGACAGCCTCCCTGAGGATTTCTTAGAGGGCAGTCAGAGTTTGGACTGTTCGGAATTGTCGGTTGGTGGGGAACAGCCTAATTCGCTGTCCGAAAAAAGTGGTGGGGAGGAGTCTCATGATGAATCTGATGTGTTAGACCGGAGGACCTGGGAAGTGGATGGGGCTGGTGAGGAGGGTTTGATCTCCGAGGAGGAGGGTGGTGGTAGTAGTGGCAGCAACAGAGGGCAGAGGCGAGTTAGACCCAGGGCCAGTCCTTCCTTGGGAACTAGCGAGACCTCAAGTATAGTGTGGCCGGCATTAGGGTGTAAGCGTGCAAGGGCTACAAGCTTGGCCAGCTGTGGGGGGCGCACGTCAGGTGTGTGGAAGTATTTCACCACTCTGCCAGGGGACAGCAGTATGGCCACGTGTAATTTGAGTAAACAGAAATTGAGCCGTGGGAAATCCACAAATGTAGGGACCACTGCTCTGTGGAACCATCTGAGGCGGCGTCATGCTTCCAATTTAGAGCAGCGCATTAATACTGAAGAGCTGGTTACTTCTCAAGGGGTCTCTTGCATCCAGGGCCATAGCTCATCCCGCATCCAGGGGTGTAACTAGTACATGCACCTCATCACCCACTGCGTGCATGTCTCCACCTCCTCTTATTCGCCAGCTGTCCATTGTCGGGTGCATGGCCAGAAAGCAGTTTTACATCACAAGTAATCCGACAGTTCGCAAACTGAATGGTCACCTGACAAAGTTGCTGGCTGTGCAGTCTCTGCCGTACCAGCTGGTTGACTGCCCAGCTTTTAGGGAGCTAATGGCTTGCACTCAGCCACGCTGGCAGGTCCCTAGCCGGCATTACTTCTCCAACAAAGCTATCCCCGCCCTTTACTCCCACGTGGCAGACAATATTGGACGCCCACTGCATCTGTCTCTCTGCAGCACCGTGCACGTCACGGTGGACACCTGGAGCAGTGCTTACGGACAGGGGCAATACATGTCCTTTACTGCCCACTGGCTGAATATATTTAGTGGCAACGAGGCAGGAACCTTGCACCAACTGGGCCAATTGCTGTTGGCATCTCCATGCTCTTTCCAGCCAGGATTGCAGCAGACCACCCAACAACTATCCTCTTCCACCTCAATGGGCAATCCGTCTGCTGGAGCGTCAGGGCAGAGAGTTAACCCCCCTCCTTCATATCATATGTGCAAGGTGAAACGCTGCCATGCAGTGTTAGACTTGATTTGTCATGGCAGTAGCAGCCACACAGGCCAGCGCTTGCTGCAATACATGAAGCAGCAAAGAGCGCACTGTCTGTCTCCACACCAGCTGGAAGTGGGAGCGGTAGTGAGTGACAATGGGACAAATATAGTGGCAGCGCTGAACCTGGGTCAATTCACGCATGTTCCCTGTATGACACGTCCTAAATCTAGTGGTGCAGAGATTTCTCAAAACATTCAGTGGCCTGCGCACAGTGCTGGCAAAGTCGCGGAAGCTTTGCACTCATTTCAGCCATCCATATGTATCTTGCCACGCTCTGCTGGAACTGCAGCAACAAAACGGTCTTCTGCCACACCGCTTGATAGGTGACGTGCCAACCCAATGGAATTCCACTCTTCATTTGTTGCAGCGGCTCCTTGAGCAGCGTAGAGCAGTTACTTGGAATTTTCCGCCATATAGATGACAATGATGACGAAAAACATTCTTCCTCAGGGATACCAGAGGTATCTGAACCAGAAAACGTGCCAAATTGCTGGTGAAACCCAGAAAACGGCGACTTGCCAGTGGACTCCTGTCTACGATTGTTTATGGCAAACTCCGCCAGAGACAAAAACGAAGACCACTCCTCCTGATTCTCAGAGACAAAACATCTCAAGTAAGTCTCCAGACTCTGATTAGTACGCTCTGTCTGTCCATTCGTCTGAGGGTGAAAAGCAGAGGAAAAAGACAGTTGTACCCCGAGCCGAGTACAGAACGTCTTCCAGAATCTGGAAACAAACTGAGTCCCACGATCAGAGACCACGTCAGTGGGAATGCCATGAAGTTTCTCAATGTTGTCAACAAACACTTGTGCAAGTGTTTTAGCATTAGGGAGTCCGGGCAATGCAATAAAGTGCGCCATTTTACTAAAACGTTTTACAACCACCAGAATAACTGTCTTTCCAGTTGAATTAGGCGGATCAGCGATAAAGTCCATAGACAAGTGAGTCCATGGTGTGAACGGGATGGGCAATGGGAGGAGGGGTCCATAAGGTCGAGTATGTATCACCTTAGCGCGTGCACAGATACTACAGGCCAAAACATAGTCCTCAACACACTTACGCAACCCTGGCCACCAGAATCTACGAGAGATGAGGTCAACAGTGGATTTACTCCCAGGGAGACCCGCAAGCACCGTACAGTGATGTTCCTCAAACACCTTATGATTCAATTCAGAGGGAACAAACAATTTCACAGGGGGGAAAGACTCAGATGCGCCTCCCTGGGCCTCAAACACCTTAGCCTCAAGATCAGGGTAAAGAGCAGATATCACAACCCCTTCAGACAGTATAGGGCTCGGATCTTCAAAATCACCACCTCCGGGAAAACTACGTGACAAGGCATCCGCCTTGACATTCTTAATCCCAGGACGATACGTGACAATGAAATTGAATTTGGTGAAGAACAAAGACCATCTGGCATGCCTCGGGTTAAGTCATTTCGCCGACTCAAGGTAAACCAGGTTTTTGTGATCTGTGAATACCGTGATTGGGTGAATCGCCCCTTCCAACTAATGAAGCCATTCCTCAAAAGCCAACTTAATGGCCAGTAACGCTCTGTTACCCACATCTTAATTTCTCTCCGCAGCAGAGAGTTTTTTCGAGAAAAAGACACATGGGCGCCATTTACCTGGTGACGGACCCTGTGACAAAACTGCTCCTACCCCCACCTCGGATGCGTCAACCTTTACAATGAAAGGTTGTGACACATCTGGCTGCACCAAAATAGGGGCAGAAGAGAATCACTCCTTCACAGCGTATCAGACCACACTGAGACATCCGTCCCTTTCCTAGTCATGTCAGTTAAGAGTTTAACTACTGTTGAATAGTTCTTAATAAACTTTCGGTAATAGTTGGTGAACCCCAAAAACCGCATAAGAGCCTTCAAATTTTCAGGTTGATCCCAGTCCAATACCTGAAGATGACAGCAGGTATCCTAAGAATTTCACCTCGTGTTCAGAACGCCATTTGTTCGCTCATCCGTACGTGTTCAAAGAAGTTGCATACCTTTTAAAACTGAATGTTCATTATTACTGCACAAATGTTCACAAAACGCCACAAAACAACGTATGATTTGTACGCATATTCGCAGAATAGATTCGTAGAATATGCGAATCTTATGAAAAGTTCGACGAACATTCGGCGAAGCTAATTTTGAATGATTCGCTCATCTCTACTGGTGTCAGACTGTGTCTGCACAATGCTAGCCATATTTACAATGCAAGCTGCTGACAATGAATTCATAAACTTCTAGTAAAAATAACAGAGGAATGGCACAACATAGAGCCATAAAGAATAGTTGCTTCATAATTGTTATTACATACAGAAACAAATGACATATGCAGAAAACACAAACTTGTTAATGTGAAAGAACTTCTGAAGCAAAAACTATAAAAAGTGGGCACAAGTGTGGTCTGCCAGCCGAGCAAGATGCTGCGTGAGACGAGAGCTCCAGCACCATACTAGCGACAAAGACTCAACGTGCTCTTCAAAACCTGTTTTTCTACACCTCCTGAGCAAGTGATCATCTCAGATGATGTCGAGAGGCAAAAAACAATGAAGAAATAGGGGAAATTGGACTTTTTCCAAAGACCAAGATGGCGCCGCTTCCCCAGCCATATCCAGCTCGCCCGATAACACCGACTCGCCTTCTGAACCTCAGACAGTGAATGCATCGCCACCTTCGCTTACCCTGCGACGTTCCCCGCCGACATATGATGCGGGCACTGAGGGCCTGAGCTCTCTCCTGCCAGACGCAAGACACCAAAGCAATTCAGCTGCGTCATCTCCTACTTCCAGCCCGGCGAAGCAAAGGCCTCAACTCCAGGTCTCATGCCCACAAGAACTAGAGGTGAGAGACCATACTACTACAGCTTTACATGCATTTCCAACTACTGACCAGCCTGCATCTGGCAACCTGTTAAAGGACATGTTGGTCCTCCTCAAGTCAGTCTATGTATAAGGCCTTTACCGCCCTAATAGTCCCGCTCCAAACCTCAATAACAGCTATTGATAAAAGAGTCACCCATGTTGAATCCAAAATGGGAGACTTTGCCATGTTGCATAATCAGCTCATCGATGCCCATAACGAGTTATCAGACGAAATAGACCATCTCAAGGCTAAAATTGTAAAAGTAATTCATTGTGAACAATGCTATGCATTGTACGCTACTGCGCACGCATTTGTATGCTAATGAGTATCAATTCACCTAATTAGCGTACTTTTACTGCGAGTGAAAGGAGTGAAAGAGAAGTCGCGATTTGTTAGCAACGCTATGCGAAAACAGTGATCGCTAGGGCTGCTACATCTGTATGTTCTTATTTACAGGAACTCATGAAAGTCATCATTCCTGATCTTTCTACCCAAGAGCTTATCATAGACAGGGCCCATAGAGTGGCTCGCCCAAAGCACTTACCTGAAACAGCTCCCAGAGACGTGCTCGCTAGAGTGCATTTTTTTCCACATAAAAGAGGCTTTGATGGCTGGTGCACGGAAAAAAGGTACCTTACCCTCGCCTTATGATCATATTAACCCCTTCATGCCCAGCGCCGTAATAGTACAGTGCTGTGTGAAGGGGCTTGACGCCCCAGCGCCGTAGTACTACGGCGCACTGATCTGGCAGGTGCAGGAGCTGCGCCCGCCCGATCAGCTGCAGGGGGCCGGCTGTTCCCAGTAGCCGGACCCCTGCTGCGTACGCCCACATCGGCGTATTAACCCTCAATGTGCCGCAGTCATCGCTGACCGCAGCACATGCGATGCGGGCGTGTGCAAGGAGAGTCCATCAGGTCCCCACGCTGCTGTGACGCCTTCCTTAGGCATCATAGCTGCCATCCCTGCGAGCCTGTGAGATTCAGCAAACTGGATCTCACAGGAAGCAGGCTGTAAGTGTATTACATTGAGTAATACACTTACAGCCAATGCATTACAATACAGAAGTATTGTAATGCATTGTAAAGGGGATCAGACCCCTAAAAGTGAAAAAAAGTGGGGAAAAAAGTAAAAAAAATAACGTTTTACAAAAAACTAAAAGTTTCAAGTTAAAAAGCGCACTTTTCCCAAAATAAAGGTAATAAAAAGGGTAAAAAAGTATACATATTAGGTATTGCCGCATCCGTATGGACCGGCTCTATAAAAATCTCACATCATTCGCCCCGCCAGGTGAACGCAGTAAAAAAAAAAAAAAAAAACTGTGCCAAAACAGCCATTTTTTGGTCACCTTCCCTCATAAAAAGTGTAATAGCAGGCAATCAAAAAGGCGTATTTACCCCAAAATGGTACCAATCAAACCGTCATCTCGTCCCGCAGAAATTTAGACCCTACCTAAGACAATTGCCCCCAAAAAAAATATGGCTCTCAGAAAAAAGCAACACAAAAAAGATTTTATTCTTTTCAAAAATGCATCTAATGTGTAAAACTTAACAAAAATAAAAATGTTAGACATATTGGGTATCGCCGCATCCGTAACAACTTTCTCTAAAAACTATGCCATAACAGCCATTTTTTTTTTACCTTGGCTCACAAAAAGTGTAATACCACGCAATCAAAAAGGCATATTTACCCCAAAATGGTATCAATCAAACCGTCATCTATTCCCGCAGAAATTTAGACTCTACCTGAGACAATCGCCCAAAAAATAAAAAAATATGGCTCTCAGAAAATAGCAACACAAAAACAAGATTTAATTCTATTCAAAAATTCATTTACTGTGTAAAACTTAACAAAAATAAAAATATTAGACATATTGGGTATCACCACGTCCGTAACAACCTGCCCTATAAAAATATCACATTTAGAGTTGATCGAACATGCTCATAACGAGCACTGTACTGCTCGGATCCCCTACGTTCCGCTGCGCAGCGATTCGGATCCGTCCTCACCTGCCTGTAAGTCAATGGGCACGGATCCGTTTGGTATCACACACTAGTGTGTGACACCAAACGGATCTGTCCTCCTCACCCGACTGTAAGTCAGTGGGGATGGATCTGTTTGGTATGACACACTTGTGTGTTATACCAAACGGATCCGCCCCCATTGACTTACAGTCAGGTGAGGACGGAACCGGATGCCTGCGGGCATGCGAGCGCAGGGGATCCGAGCAGTACAGTGCTCGTTATGAGCACGTTCGATCAACTCTAATCACATTATATCTCCCCTCATGTGAATGCTATAAATTTTTTTAAAAAACACTATGCCAAAACAGCCATTTATTGGTCACCTACCCTCACAAAAAGTGTAATAGCAGGTGATCAAAAAGGCGTATTTACCCCAAAATAGTACCAATCAAACCGTCATCTTGTCCCGCAAAAAATGAGACCCAACCTGAGACAATTGCCAGAAAAATATGGCTCTCTTAACAAAAATAAAAATGGTAGACACATGATTTGCCCCCTCAGTTGAATGCTGTAAAAAAATAAATAAAAAAAAACTATGCCAAAACAGCTATTTTTTCACCTTGATCAAAAAGTCTTATGTACCCCAAAATGGTACCAATGAAAACATCACCTCGTCCCGCAAAAAATGAGCCCCCACATAAGACAATAACTTTAAAAAATAAAAATCAATGGCTCCCGCAAACCAATCCATCAAAATATGTGCTGCAAAATCCATATGGCACTCCTTCTGTTCTGAGTCCTGCCATGTGCCCCCACAGCAGTTTACCACCACATATGGGGTGTTGCCGTATTCAGGAGAAAATGGGTAACAAATTATGGGGTGCTTGTCTCCTTGTGAAAATGAAAAATTTGGGGCTAAAGCAACATTTTATTGGAAGAAATAAAACTTTTCATTTTCACAGCCAAGTGTTTCCAAATTCCGTAAAACGCTTAGGGGGTCAAAGCAGCCAGTACCTCCCTGTCTTTTTGAGGGTTTCCACTGTAGAGGTATGTCAGGGTCTTTCAATTACAAAATGGTGCCTAAAAACCATTCTAGCAAAATCTGCCTCCAAAATTCGTATGGCGCTCCTTTCCTTCTGACCACTGCCACAAACCCATAGAGACATTTACCACCACATATGGGGTATTTCTGTAAACTGCAGAATCAGAGCAATGTATATTGAGGTTTAGTTTGCTGTTAACCCTTGCTGTGTTGCAAGAAAAAAAATTATTAACATGAATAATCTACCAAAAAAGTGAAATTTTGAAATTTCACCTCCATTCTCCTTTAATTCTTGTGGAATACCTCAAGGGTTAACAAAGTTTGTAACATCAGTTTTTTATAATTTGAGGGGTGTAGTTTCTAAAATGGGGGTCATTTATGGTGGTTTCCATTACGTCAGCCCCTTAAAATCACTTTATATCTGAATTGGTGCTTAAAAAAATGGTTTTGGAAATTTTGAAAAATGGCTTCTAAACTTCTAAGCCTTCAAACGTCCTAAAAAAGTAAAATGACATTTATAAAATGATGCCAACATAAAGTAGACATATGGGGAATGTAAAACAATAACCATTTTTGGAGGTCTTACTATGTATTTTGAAAGCAGAGAAATTGAAATTTAGTATTTTTTTATAAATAAAAATGAAATATTTTGCCACAAATTTACTACTGTCGTGAAGCACAATATGTGATGAGAAAACAATCTCAGAATGGCCTGGATAAGTAAAAGTGTTCCAAAGTTATTACCACATAAAGTGACACATGCCAGGTTTGCAAAAAAATGGCCTGGACAGGAAGGTGAAAACAGGCCCGGGGTTGAAGGGGTTAAAATGTTTGCGGATCTTTCTGCTCATACCTTACAGCAAAGACGCACTCTTGGTCCATTTACTACAGCTTTGCGACAACATAATATCCTGTATAGATGGGGATTCCTGACCAAAGTGCTTATCTAACACCAAGGAACTCTTCACGCCATATGCTCGTTGGAATCAGGAAAAAAAAACTCTTGGATTCTTGGAACATCTCTATGGAAGACTCCAACTCAGATCCCAGGATCACCTCCCAACTCACCCTGAATGGCAACTGGTGTCACAGAAGAGACAACCTAAATGCTAACTTTCAGGTTTTGACCCAAAAAAAAGTGGTGGCACTGAGTGGCCTCTACCCGACCTTGAGCCATAAGAAATGCCCGTTAAACATAGCCAGCCTTTATTGCTGGCCTATTCTACAGTTTCAGTTAACTTGTTTTATTAACCTGGTTTTGTTTTTTCCCATTTCTTTTTTGTTTGCTCATCTTTTCAGTATCTCTCGAGGATCTACACCGGCTACTCCATTGGAATCTGTATGACTTACTTCTGCCGAACATTGTACCCCTCGGGTATGCTCTCTCCCCAACACGTTTTGACTATTTACAGTTAAGCTTCTCTCCTGTTCACAATGGTCCTAAGGATCGCAACCTTGAACACTAAGGGGACTTATAGCCATTTTGAACGCTCAATGTTGTGGAGAGAAGTGAAAACTTTGAAATGCAATGTATTTTGCGCCACTGAAACACGTTATAACCAGTGATGCGCATAGATTAAAACATCCCAGATTTACACTCATTTTCCAAACCAACTATACCAAAAAAGAGGTGTGCCAGTAGCTATCAAAGATTCGGTAGCCTTCCAAAACACAGAGGTGGTTACAGATCCCGGTGGCAAATTTGTGATACTGGTGGCTCTTTTGAACAATGTTCAATATACATTTGTTTTTGTTTATGCACCAAATTTCCTTTTTGAGAAAGCTTATCCGGAAAGTGAACAAGGTAAAAAAAAAGGCCGGGTGGTGTGGGGCGGTGACTTTAATGTTGTAGTAGGCTCCTCAGTAGATTCTTCTACCCAATCTAGGGATCATTCCTCCACATTTAGCTCCTTACTTTGCAGTTGAAGATTTGTATGATGTCTGGAGGATACATCATGATAGGGAAAGGGACTATTCCTTTTTCTCTCGAGCATTGATCTATTTTTGGTGGATAGATCTATTTTATGTAGTGCCTCCCACTCCTCAATTGAAATGATCACTTGGTCGGATCATGCCCCTATCACCCTGAGCATTCATGAGACTTGCTCAACTCCGCCTTACACCCCCTGGCGTAACAACACTTACCTGCTAGAACATCCTAAATACAGGTCGGAAATCTTAGCAGCTCTATCTGAATATTTCCAAACCAATGTTGGCTCGATTAACAGCTGTTTCTCACTTTGGAATGCTCACAAAGCATAGAGATGAAAAGATTTTGGCACTAATGCACCAAATCCGACACTTAGAAACCATCAATAAGGCCAGCCCCAGACCATCTCAAGCAGATCAGCTGCAATTGCTTAGACTCCAACTTAAGAATGTCCTGCTGTATCAACATGAAAGACACTTAAAGACTCTTAACTCTTCGTATTACTCACAAAACAACAAGGCAAGGAAGTTATTAGCCCATAGACTAAAAGCACGTTCAGCCAAATCAAAAATCCCATACCTCACCTCTCACACTGGTGCAAAAGTGATGGACCCACAAGGCATAGCCAACTCTTTTAAAGCTTTTTATGAATCACTATATAATCTGTCTTCTCCATTAGATTCCCCCCCTTCAGTTGTCACTAATGCATTCCTAGCATCCCTCCATCTTCCCTCAATCAATAAGGAACAACTGACACAATTAAATACTCCATTTTCGGCTGAGGAAATACTGAACATTATTAATCAACTCCCCAACCATAAGGCCCCAGGACTTGATGGCTTGTCTAACGCTTATTATAAATCCTTCCACGCAATATTATCCCCATATAATGTATGTTAAACACCTTCCAACTGATCATGGACACTGGAGAAATAGCTAAATAAATGTAAGAAGCCACTATCGTGACGATCCCTAAATCAGATAAACCCTCAGATGACCCAAAGCACTGCCACCCAATTTCCCTCCTTAATACAGATACTAAAATATTTGCCAAAGCCCTAGCAAATCGTTTAGCTCCCTTGATCCCTCTTCTTACCCATGTGGACCAAGTAGGGTTTGTAAAAGGCCGCAACATAAAGAAAATACCCGTAGAGCCATAAATATTATCGATTTTTTTAAACAAAAAGAAATCCCCTGCGGTTCTAGTAATGCTTGACGCTGAAAAAGCATTTGACCACATCAATTGGTCCTTTGCTTTTTCAGTTCTGACACACATGGGATTTACTGGGGCAATCCTATCTGCAATCAAAGCTTTATATACTTGTCCATATGCCAGAGTATGGGTTAACAGAGCGTTATCCACCCCCTTTGACATTACTAACGGCACCCGCCAGGGATGCCCCTTATCCCCCTTAATATTTGTTCTGCCAATAGAACCCTTAGCCCTAGCAATAAGAGGTGATGATAGGATTAAAGGAGTCATGATTGGAGATAGATGCCATAAAATTAGTCTCTATGCAGATGACATTATACTGTCTTTAACAGACCCATGTGACTCATTACAAGCCACCATGGAAACCATAACATCAGTTGGACAAATGTCTCTTTGTAAACTCAATGCCTCCAAATCTCAAGCCCCACCCCCTCAATATTCCCTCCCCCATCTAGAGTCCCTCCTTTCTTCATTCCCGCTAGACTGGCAGACATCTCACGTCAAATATTTGGGCATTTGGGCACAGTTGCCAACTGATGTTTCCCAACTATATAAATTGAACTACCTCCCCTTCCTACACTCCATGGAAAAAGAACTTTCCAATATGTCCAAACATGAAATATCCTGGGTAGGCCATATAGTGGTTTTTCAAATGTTTACTCTGCCCAAACTCCTATATCTATTCAAAACGCTACCCATTTCTCCCCCAAAATCCTTCTCACTACCTGCACTAAATACCTTTTGGATAACAAAAAGCCTCAGATAGCTGCCTCTATCCTCCAAAAAACAAAATCATGTGGCGGACTAAGACTCCCTAATGTCTACGTATACTTTCTAGCTTCGCAGATAGTACTATTGCGAGACTGGTGGCTAGAAGATTACTCAAAACACTGGATTCATATCGAATCTACTTTTACCCCCTTTCATAGTTTAAAATCCCTGCTAATTTCTTCCTTACTCCCCTCATTTATATGCCCTCCCTTACCCTATTTGGTATCCACAGCTCTGACACACTGGGTACAATTTCACAAAAATAGCCCTAACTCCCTAGTGCCTATTCTTTCACAAGCTCCTCTTACAATTTTGGAATTCCTAGTTCCAAATATGGATAAAGACTCTTGGATGAAAAATGGTATTCATACTATATCTCAATTATATGATACAGATGGTCTACTCCCCTTTAACCATTTGCACCATACATTCCAGATTCCCCACGCAGATTTTTTAAAATATCTTCAAATACGACATCTCTTTCGTGTCACAGGCCCTTACCATTTATCATCAAACTCTGACTTATTCAAACTATGGTCCCTTTCTTCCCCTACAAGTACTAAACTAATACCTCTATATGTTATATTACGAGAATAAGATACCTTCACAAAATCTGTGCCTTACCAATCCTGGGAAAAAGACCTGGGTATCTCCTTTACGGAGGAGCAATGGAAAAGAACTCATATTTTCGTCTATAAACAGCTGAGATGTGTTCTTCATTATGAATCATTGATGAAAACCATATTAAGATGGTACTACACACCAGATCGTTTAAGCCATATTTTCCCAGGAGCTTCTCATTTGTGCTGGAGAGGTTGTGGACAAAGAGGTTCCCTTTTTCATATTCTCTGGAATTACCCTCTAATCCACAATGTTTGCAGAGAAGTCTTTTCCATAGTATCTGACCTAACAAAAGCTTGGATAGCCCGATCTCCTTCTATGGCTTTATTATTTATAAACTTAGACTATATTCCGTGGAGTGGCAGACTGGTAGCTGCCCATATCTTCCTGTCAGCTAAATTAGCTATTACCCAACACTGGAAAAGCCCAAGAATTCCTTTGATTTCGGAGATCATTTTGAAAATGAACAAAACCTACATATGTGAACGGATTTTAGTCTCAGCACATCATACTTCTTCTAAATTCACTAAGATGTGGAACTCCCGGGCGAATTCTACATATGCTATACCGGTGTCCTAACTCGTCTGTTTCATATAATGACTTACCATTACCATGTGCTGGACCGGATCCTCGAGAGTGCAACTCTTTGTAGTAGAGCTCTTTGTATTTGAGACTGATATGTACTTAAAGGGTTTCTGTCACCAAGTTTGACCATATTAAACCAGATACATTTGCAATGCGCAAATGTCACCTCATGTCTAATATGGTCTTCTTTTTAAGATATGTGTCCCCGTTTTCTTAAAAAAACTACTTTTGCATTTTGTAATATGCAAATTCCCGAGGAGCATGTATGACCTAAAAGTCTCCTCATGCTGATTAAGGCACTCTCTCCCCAAGAAGAGATAGTACCCCCTCAATTCTCTTTCATCAGAGATTGGTCTGTCCATTTTCTGGAGAGTTTAACTTCTTTGTGTTCTGACAAGTTCTGATCTGATCCTTGACATAGATTATGCCTTCTGGTGCTGGTTTTGGCTAGTGAATGCCTCTGTATTAGATATTTATTGTCTATGATCCTGCTACTGTAATAAGAATTTAACTAACAACTTCCCTCTAGAGCAGGCATCCCTAAACTGTGGCCCTCCAGATGTTGCAAAACTACAACTCCCAGCATGTCCGGATGGCCTACAGCTATCAGTCTACAGCAGGGCATGGTGGGAGTTGTAGTTTTACAACAGCTGGAGGGCCACAGTTTGGGGATGCCTGCTCTAGAGACACACAGCAGGTTTAATTTCTTGTTTAAGTAAGGTATTGTGCATACTGTAACTGTGTTGCTCAGCAGGTAGAAAGTAAAGGATGGCAGTAACTCAAGTTTCTTCCCACTGTCTATATTAAGTAAATCAAATGTAGCTATTAAACATTATATTATGCTTAGTTTTGAATTATGTATAAGAAACATGAAATAATATACTGGTGCATTGTACACATTACACGCCCTCAGGGTAAGGCCATGGCCTGCTGCAAAACAATGGAAATTGTGCACATGGTGTGGACTGTTCTGCAGACTCACTGCAGTTTTGATCCTGCACCCTCCAATTTCCACTGGTGTTTACACTGAAGAGGTAAGATTGACTGTGAAAATCTGGGTTATTTTCTTCTACATGTGGAATGAATTTTTTTAATTCTCATCTATATGTACTGCAAGTTTGAACTCACCCTAAAGAGGTTTTTAAGTGGTTCACTAGAAATACATCTAACTTTCTCAGCCATTATAATGTAATTTCTCATTCACTCATCTTGTGCAGTGTATAATAAAAATCTCATGTTACCTGGGAACTGCTGATGATGGATCTTATTATTCCTATTCTGAAAAGGTATCAGGAATTCATATGATAATAAAGCCATTCAGATAGTCCCAATGTATGTTACTAAGCCAAAATGCCATTGGTATTCATGTGGTAATGAGTTTGAATACGAAGTAAATTCATATGAAGGATTGTAATTGTTTTTTTGGCAGTACTGACCTATAAATAGGTCCATAATCTATAAAAGACAAATAGACCTGGTTTGCTGGTACTAAATAACAAACACATTGTTCTTTTAGAAGAAGTCTAAAAAATGAAATACAGTCAAATTCAAGCTCAATGCATTCTGTATATAGCAAATATCAAAGGACGCCACTAGAGATGAGCGAGCATACTCGTCCGAGCTTGGTGCTCGTTCGAGTATTAGGGTACTCGTAAGTGCTCGCTGCTCGGACGAGTATCTTGCCATGCTCGAGGAAATGGCAACTTCCGCATCATGCTTTTTTGGCACCTATAAATTCAGCTAATCACAAGCCAGGAGACTCTGCGGTACACCCAGCATCACGTGGGGCCCTTACATGTAGATAGCAGGGGTTGGCTGGCCTGATCAGGTGACCCTGGAATATACTAGTGACTGGCCGCGGTGCTCGGCTCAGATGCTGTCTGGATGTCGTTAGGGATAGAGCTGCTGCGTTTCAGGGAGAGTGTTAGGGCCTGCATTTAGTGCTCTGTTAGGCAGGAATCACCCACAAAGAACCCAACAGCCCTTCTAAGGGCTACAAGAATTTTTTTTTTGTCTCCTGGCTTGGCTCGCTGGCTGGCACTAGTAGTGCAGCTATCGCCATATATAACCCCTTTTTTTTTTAATTGTTATATCTCAGTGATACAAATCCATTGCACAAAGCAGTGTTGGAACCATTCTGTGTGTCACAGTTCAGTACACTCACTATTTTCTGTCCAGGTGACACTGTCTGTACGTCACTTAATCCAACCAGGTCTTTTGCTCTCACGTATATAGCTTGATCACAAAAATCTCTGTGCGACATTTGTCTGGGTCGCAGTCAAAATAGCCACCATTAACAGGGTGTGAGTTAGGTCTACGATAGTTTCTGCACGTCACGTTCCAAAAAAAACAAAACATAAAAAAAAATATAAAAAAAATATATAAAAAAAATAGTTTTTTGTTGTTTTAGCTCAGTGATACAAATCCATTTCACATAGCAGTGTGGAACCATTCTGTGTGTCACAGTTCAGCTGTCCACTCACTCCAATCCGTATTTTCTGTCCAGGTGACACTTTCTTTACGTCACTTAATTAAAACCAGACTGAACAAGTTTGTGGGTTTCAGTACACCAGGCCCATTTATTTTTTATTTTTATATAAAACACTTATATACAGAAAATGTTGAACCCAGGCTAAGGGTCGAGGGTGGGGCGTGGGCATTCAATTACTGCAGGGGGCAGAGGCCGTGGTCCTGGGCAGGGTGAGACAGTACCTGCTGATGAGGGAGCAGGGGAACGCCGCAGAGCTACACTCCCTAGCTTCATGTCTGAACTTACAGGGACACGTGGTAGAGGACTGTTGAAACCACAACAGTGCGAACAGCTGATGTCGTGGATTGTGGACAATGCTTCAAGTAATTTGTCCTGCAGTCAGTCTTCCAAGCAGTCCACCCACGTTACCCAAGGGAGCACTCCTCTGGCTCCTCCACCTCAACCTCCTTCCCCCCAGTCTGCCCCCTCCCAGGAAAATTTGGAATGCGATCCGGCATACTCTCAGGAACTGTTTTCTGGACCCTTTCCAGAGTCACAAACCACTTCTCAGGTTGCTGCTGACCTCGTTCCCGATGCCCAAGTTTTCCAACTGTCTGTGGGTGATGATGATGATGATGATGACAATGTTGAGTTAGTGGAAGAAGTTTGTAAACAGGTGTTGGACGATGAGGAGACACAGTTGTCAGACAGTGGTGAAGTTGTTGTCAGGGCAGGAAGTCGAGGGGGGAGCAGACTGAGGAATCGGAGGATGACGAGGTGACTGAC